>CM030177.1:14667538-14817538 GCA_017639675.1 Aplochiton taeniatus
CTGAGAGGTTCTGTAAATCTTTTGTCAATTTCGATTTTTCCATTCTAAGAGTTAACATTTGGGATCAAACAATTGATAATACACTTCTTGACAGTAATTTCTTTTTTCCTATAACGCATATATCTACTTCATGTATTCTCCATTTCCTTTCATTTTAACTTTTTGTTATTTTAATTGTATGCATGTTTATTTTATAACTTTATTTCAGTTTTTTTGTTTTTTTCAATCTTGTTTGATGGCCATGAATGGTGACTTTACGATTTCCCTTGAAAGCAATAATATAAATTCAAATTCATTCCATTCCAAAATGGTATAGTATATACTAGAAATGACCCCTTGGTCACCCAAGAGTCATGCATCATCGAGTAGTTAATATATTTACAGTATGTGATGCTGGATTGATGACTCTGTGAGGTTTCAGAATGCATGTCTACTCAGTGTGACTTGGGACTATTTGTATAGTTTAAGTTAGCTTGGCCTATTTATATCTCAATTTGTCAATGTTCAAATAAGTGATCGATTTCCCAAGAAAAATGCTTTTCAGAAATACCTTTCAGTAGGCCATAGCAATTTGTGTAAACCATCATGAATCCTTGTGTGTCAAAATACATATTAGTCAGTTCTGTCAGTTCCGATCTATCAGCTTATTTGATTATTGATTATTGTAATTACAATCAATGATCAAATTATTTCAGTTTAACACTCCTACTCTGTTCAGGTCAAATTTGACCAATTTAAGATTTTATGTCTAATATTTTGGGTATTTTTTATCTGACTGGAAACAAGTTTGTCCACACAACACACAAAATACATTTAGATCATTTTCATTAACATTTTGGGGGGTTCATTTCACTTTTGTACATCTGCAGCCATTGGAAGTTGATAAGTTCGACTACAAACAGGGGAAAATTGTTTAGAAACATGCTCGCCCATCTGATGCACCTTCTCACAAGCTGGCTACAGCTTGGACAACGAATTATGGCAGGACACTTCCAATGTAGCGGATAAAGTATTATTTAGAGTCATTATTGTCACTAAACAACTCTAAAATCAAATGGCACACACACTATGTCCTCCATTAACCAACAATGGGAAGAAAAGCAATGAGAAGAGTTTTTGGTGGAACCTATAAGTTCTAACAAGGTATGCTCCTTCCACAAGCTCCTATCTGGAAGAATGACATAGGCAAAAACAACCACAGCAACCCTCACAACTTTCAATGCAAGCATGCAAACCCAGATAAGCATGTACTACATGACAGGAAGACACACATATACACACACAGGTATGCACCAACTTAGAGATTCCATTCTTGGGTTTCACAGGCAACCAACAGGCAACAGGCAAATATAAAAGAATATTAATCTGATGGCAACTTTTCCCCAATAGAATCTTTCTCCCCACTTCAAGGAACCCCACTTAAGAAAAAAAAAATTCACACTGCAGATGTTGTTCTTTTGCTCCTTTTACAAAGAAAAAAAAGGGTAAAGGGTTTCCAATCAAATGTCCTAGTTAAACTTTAAGAGTCTGTGATGAAAAGCACATTATGTAACCTTTATTGTTAATTACTCAATTAAAAATAACGAAATAAAATAATGCAGAACAAGTTAGTTAAGATGAGCTACGTCTCATAATTTCCAAATATAAGTGGAAAACCTGTGATGAAGAGGGCTGGTGAAAGCATATTGTATAATCTGTATAACTTTAGATCGAAAACACCAAAGTAGTGAACATGAAACGAACAGGGTTCATGCAATGACGCTCCAGTCCAGGTGCAGGGATTGAGGTGGAAGAGTTTAATGCGGCTTTATTTAAAAAGATATCATGATAAAAGCATTTGAAGATAAAATTGTATTAATATCAACAAAATATCTTGATTCTTGGTGTGTGGACTTTCATGGAATTCAATAAAAAAAAATTCCACAACGGGGGGACTTCCAGTGGTTGAGTTATCCTATTTGATCACAACTTGTCGCCTTACGCCTTCGGCTAATTTAATTCAGGGGAGGGAGAGTCATGCTTGCAGCAAATATTTTACCTTTGTTCGGAAATCTGTGCATTCACGGATACTGTAGGCCTTCAGCTGTATGTAAATAAGACTGCAAGCGGTGCACATGGCAAATGAAGCCCCGGGCCAATCACTGGTGAGCTTGAATTCTTCCCCGGCAACAAGATTTCACTTTACACACCAGGCTATGGACAAAAGACTCAATATTAACCAGGTTGTGTGGTATGCGAGTATTCAGAAAGAAATACTTTTTGAATGATGCCTAAGCCTACAAGTAGGCCTATGCGATGATGATGATGATTATGATTATGATGATAAAAGTAATGATGATGATGATGATGATGATGATGATTCCCAACGCAATCTTGCTTGGCAGGAATTATCAGAACTTTACAATTTCGTTTTTACTTTAACATAATACAAAAGCCTATTTATCTGCCAGCCATATTTGTGTAATATTTTCTCAATTGAAACTTGTGAATATCCCAATGGTAAGTGCATGCCAAGTATCGCTCGCGTGATGAAATAGCTTTATTAGGCCTATTGACAAGAATGTCTGTATGTTCGTTATAGCGCCACATTTTGTGATTTAGTTTAATTATGCCGCCGCTGAGTTGGGCGTCTGAGCTGCAAGTAATGGGGTAAGTCAGGCAGGTCACGTCAAAGAATGGAACCGTATTCTACCCTCCAGCTTTATGCAAATAGGATGTCACAAGGGTCAGGGCGGGCGCGTGGCTTGTGCATCTAAAGGCACACGCTTCAAACTTCCAATTCCAACAATGGAGAGTAAAAGAATGGGGAAAATAGCCTATAACCCCTCCCTGCACCCAGAACCTAGCCTCACAAATAAACGCCCCTCCACACCGCAATCCTTCTCGCGCTAACATTTCTTTTTTGTCTTAATTCCCAAAGGAGGGCAAAAATCCAATAACAATCAACATTCCCCAGAGACAACAGACCGGTTGGGGGATACCCTACAACGGCTGGTCGAAGTGCGTCTGCTTAGCCTACAAGGCTGTGTTTCGTCTGTATATACTTGTCTCTACTGAAATGATGAGAACAGTAGGCCAAGTTCCATAAGTTTGCCTTGTTTGACATCAAAAATTCCAGGCCTGGGCCATAAAGAAGGGACTGAAAGAAAACAACGAAGTTATAATGATAGTAAGAATTTTTTATGAACATAAGCCTTGGCCTGATTTTCTTCTTTAACGCAAACTCTTATTTAGGGCATTCTCTCAGATGCCAAGGTTAAATCAAATGAATAAACCATTAAAACTCATATTTTTTGTATCTCTTAGAGAAAATAAGAAGATAAAAGTTGCCTTATCATCCGTTGGATACATTTACATCAATATTTGAGTCAAAGGTTTATAATTAAAAAAAAATCTATATTGCGCATTTTTAATTGCTCACTTCAACAGTCCGTTTTGGCTATGGCTATAGTGAGAATAATAGCAGATGCCACCATTTTTGGGGCAAAAAGCAATAAGAATCCTGGCAAGAAAACCGTTTATTGATTTCAGACGTTGGTGAGGGGACATGCATCCATCGTTTTGAGTGCATTGTTTGTATATGATGCTTCTTCGAGAATATGGTGTCCGCGGTCTGTTAGGGTTTTATACCATAATGTGAAGGTGCGATAAAAAGTTTTTAAAAATTCTGACACTGACATACTGTTTCCATTGTTGTATCAGACTTGGGAGTGTGGGAGGGGCTGTGGCAGTTCGTTGAATGCTGAGTGAGCTTGCAGGACAAGATAAGGATACCAATGATATACTTTTGAGTAATTAATGTGTGAAGGCAATATAATAATGGCAACCTTCTTTGAAAAGGCATTGTTTTAATTAATGTTCTAATTGTACGTTGATCTTAACATTGAATATACGTATGATCATCAAACTAAATAAAAAACCTTCGGTTGACATATTTGGCCTGCTTCAAGCTGTCTGTTGCAGAACTGCCTTGCGGCTGGCTTTGTCAGAGATGTCCCTATAGCACCCATTTGATTCGTTCGGTTTGATGAATGGATGAACGGCAGTGGCACGTGTGAGTTGAATGGAGTCTCAGAGGACATGGGAGGATAAAGGCTGGATAAGTGTGGTATGGCTCCGTGTAATCTGCATAATGGCGAGGGACCGTCAAGGACGGGGCAAGTGGTCATGGGTGGGGGCTGGGAGAGAGGCAGGCGAGGTTCGACTGTGGGGGAGGCTGACATCTGCCGCTGTGTTCCTCAGAGACTCTCGGTGGATCATGTTGCCGGGCCTTTCTATTGACGGCTGGACTGCTGCCATCTGCGTCCTAACTGTCGCACAATGACCGCTCACCCCCTTTATAAAGAACCAGACAAGTGCCGGAGGCCACAGTAGAGAAGGACAGCAAAGCGCACGGAACCCATTACGCACGATTTTTTTCCAAACCAAATCTCGTCTTACAGAGAAAAATACAGAGGGAAAGAACGCATTACTTTTACTTTAAAAGAAAGCCACCATGCCAAGGGGTTTCCTTATAAAACGGTCTAAAAAGGTGGGTCCTGTTTCATACAGGATGCGTGAAGTGGACACAACAGATATGCCTCTGCAAATAGAGACCAGCCAGGTTTATTCTCCCCATTTGGTGTCCTCCACCAACTTTTTAATCAGAGTTCCGAGCAGGGTTGTTTTCGGTGGTATGCCAGAATCTAACAGCGCCCTGTCATTGAGCCCAACACGTCCGGACAGCGACGACTATGACCAATATCCAGTCGACCCAGAGCATCAGATGCCCAATTCATTGTCTCCCATCTCAGCAGAGACTTTCCCCGAGGCAAATATGGGTAACGTTCATGCTAACGGATCCCCAGCGATGCCTTCTCTTCCAGAGATGACCACGAAGCTGGATACCATGTGTGTAGATACCAAATCAGCAACGAAGCGACACGCATCCTCCAAAGTTAAATCGCCCAGCACAAAGAAACGCAAATCTCCGAACGGCTCTGTTCACGACAAGAAGCAAACAGTTCGGGATGATGTTACCACATCTCCCGTTCTCGGTTTGCGCATAACGGAGGATGCAGAGACTGAGTCGAAGCAGCTTCCAAATATCATCCCACTTGGAGAATTCATCTGTCAGCTATGCAAAGAAGGATATGCAGACCCACTGGCCTTGGCCCACCACAAGTGTTCCCGTATTGTCAGGGTCGAATACCGATGCGATGAGTGCGATAAAGTTTTCAGCTGTCCCGCCAATCTGGCATCCCATCGACGTTGGCACAAACCAAAGGTTTCTCAAGGGGAAAGAGATGACAGCCGACCTTCGACGCCAACTATTAAAGATGCATCCCCAGCCTCACCGCAGCCCTCTGAGTCAAGCTCTGATGAAGAAATGTTCAACTGTCCCCAATGCTCAAAGAAATTCCGACGACAAGCATACCTGAGGAAACACATAGCCCTGCACAACAGGAAAGCTGGTGCCAATCCTCAGAACAAAGCACAGCCATACCGCCTTGCTCACGCGGATGTGCGGTGCAGCAGCCCACTCGAAGTCAAAACTTTTCAGATGGAATCACCTGAGACCTTAGTTAAACATCAAGAAAACGAGAAAACGGGAATGGTGACAGGAGAAGTGTTCCCTTGTAGGTTTTGTGGAGATAACTTTTACTCCTCACCTGGACTAACAAGACACATAAACAAATATCACCCAACGGAGAGTAGGCAGGTGATCGTTCTGTCACAAACTATTTAGGTCTGACAACAATATGGTACAGTTTTTTTTTTTTACAGATCAAAAGAGCGTTGAAGTAAAATAATAACTCCTGTTTTTTTTCTACAAAGGTATATTTATTTATTTAAATATTTATTTTATATTTATTTATTTATTTATTCAGTGTAGGCTATTTATTATTTATTGTCATTTATTTTAAAATGTATGTTAACCAAATACTTTTGCTTTTGGCAGAAATGACCTTTCTACTGAACTTAATACATTATGGACTCCTTCCCTGATAAAAATAAATAAAATGAATTTGATCAATTGCTCATGTGAATGTTTTGTTGGGGGGGGGGGGGGTATTGTGTTATTTTGTTGTAAACTCTAACGTGCCTTGTTGTTAGACAAATAAAACAGTTGTATGTGCAGTATTTTGTTCTTTAACAAAGTTTCAAAAATAATTTCTACAATTTTCATATCATTAAGAAGGCCTATGGATTTGATGTAAAATTATAAATGCATCAGCCATTAAGGGGTTAACCAGCCACTGCTCTTATCAATCAATGCACTGGGTATAATTAAGGTCCCCATTGTAGGCTATAGTTACAACTGAAATGGCATTGGACTGTATCAATTGGATAGAAAAATAGGACATCTTGGAGAGTTGCTTCAGGTTTCAACAAAAGTTTGTGTGCGCGTGCCTGTGTGTGTGTGTGTGTGTGTGTGTATGTGTGTGTGTGTGTGTGTGTGTGTGTGTGTGTGTGTGTGTGTGTGTGTGTGTGTGTCGTTAACTATATTCGTTAACTTCATCACAACAACTTTGCGCGACAGCCATTCGTCAGTTTACATATCTGACCACACCATGCACATCTGCACATATATGGATTAGCGTCCTATTTCTTCTTGTTTCAAAGTGCGTGATGTAACAGCCGTCGTATGACGTAATAATTCAACAGAATATCACACCGTTTTGGGCGTTAATCGAATTATTATAAATAAGGAAAATGCAATTCAAAGCTTTAGAAAGCTAGAGGTTTTGTCAGTGCTGTCGTGAAATAGGAACTACATTTCTATCAATTTCTTTTGTTTAGAATGTAAGCTTAATACAGACCATCACTTCAAGGTAAACCACAATTGAATCTGTCTGGTTACGGAAAGTTAGCCAAACAATCATTTTAACCTCATGTATTATTAGCTAGGTCGTAGATAAAAAAAAATTGATAATAAAAGTAAATCAACAATGTTAGTTAGGCCTAAACTAATTACGGTGATTATTAATTCAATGTATTGGCACAACAGGTTAGTAACTGCCCGTAATGATTGAGTTTTATGGTCTTTAATAAAGTGAGGAATACAAGATGGATCGAGATGCAGCACAATTCCAGAGCTACAAGGATTTGATGTCCAGGTTAGGTAAGAACGTATCACAAACAAATATCTCACGGACTCAAGCCCTCTTACACATGGACACACAAAAACAAACACACATGGGGTATTACTTATTAGAGGTTTGTGCAATATGCTTGTTTTCTGATGGATTATTGATGTGTTCTTATGCTTGCAGCAGTTACACCACAGGACAATAAAGAACATGGCAAGCCCCCTCCTCAAAGGAGACGAATTTTCTCCACATGTGAGAATATAGAGGGCGTTTCACTGAGGACTCTCCGTGAAATAGGTATTTCTACCTACCTACTCTCTCTCTCTCTCTCTCTCTCTCTCTCTCTCTCTCTCTCTCTCTCTCTCTCTCTCTCTCTCTCTCTCTCTCTCTCTCTCTCTCTCTCTCGCTCGCTCTCTCTCTCTCTTTCGTGTCGTATATATATATATATATATATATATATATATATATATATATATATATATATATATATATATATATATATTTATTATTATTATTATATATATATATGTATTTATATATATATATGTATTTTTTTTTGTATTTTTATTTATTTATTTATTTTTTTTTATTTTTTTTTATTTTTTATTATTAGTATACATTTTTTTTTTTTTTCTACCTCTCAATTAGCACTAACTCTGGCTTCCACTCTCATCCTACATCTTCGCCACTCCCTATTTTTGTCTGTCTCTTCGTCAGATAAGGATCGTAGAATTCGTCTTCAGCGTCAGTCTAGCAAGGCTTGGGTCCGGTCATTGGGAGCCGTGCGAGAGTTGTGGCGCTTTTTTTGCACGATAGTTGTCAGCTTCACAGAAAACAGAGCCTTTGATAATTTCGTCCTATTTGTGGTTCTGCTGAACACAGCCACTCTTGTGGCCCAGACATTTGAAAGTGTCACAGTAAGAGCAGGTATAAACAATTTCTCACCTAAAAGAGCCAGTTGACAACACATGCACACATTCCTTTTTTTATTTAATATACAGTTTATAGCCAGCACAACACTAGTGCAATGTTTATACACATTTATTTTTATAGACATAGCTCTTAATAGAACTAAATGTAATCTTTTCCAGGCTGGTTCTTTTCAGCACTTGATTGCGCTTTCTTGGCCATCTACCTTATGGAGTGTTTCCTGAAAATCTTTGTGTGGGGACGACTTTACTTCAAAAACCTCTGGAATGATCTAGGTAGGATTCACACACTGTAAGCGTACTACATTACATACAACAATCTCTGATACCCAAGAATAGAAAACATATTTTTCAGCAGAAATATTCTTTGTATATATTTTACAGTCCACTTTAAATGTATGCTTCCAAATGTTATGATAAACTTGCATGGCGTTCATTACTCAAAGAACATTTACCTGTTAAATACATTACTTTTGTTTTTATATTTAGAATGTTTCAAATCCATTGACTTATTTTGCAGCTATACATTGCATGATTGGACAGTTCTGCAGGTGGCACTTAATGTCTGTCCGCTCATCCTGTTCACTCTCTTTTTCTGACTGAATGTCCTTCTCTGCTTCCCTCGGTCACTCAGATTTCTTCATTGTTTCCATAAGTGTGGTGGACTTTCTGTTACCCCTACTTGAGTCTGCAGGGAGCTTCAGCGGAGGCCAAGTAACAACTGTCTTCCGTGTCCTCAAGATCTTCAAAGGAATCCGGGCCATACGAGCGTTCAGAGTCTTGCGCACCATCCGGTAAGAGGCCTCGTTAGGGTTTGAATCCCACTATCCATTTCAAATCCTCTTTTCTAGTTAATATGCTCAGCTCTGTAGTAAACAACAAACAGTACATTTTAAAGAAAATAACAGCAACACTCGTCTCCCGGCAGCTTCCTCCAAAACCTCCACGCTATCATCAAGACCTGCATTCAGTCTTTCCAATCTATGGGCGCCATCATCATCCTCATGTTTACCTTCCTCCTGATGTTTGCCGTCATTTTCCGTGAGATGTTCAACGAGTCAGATCCGGAGCGCTTTGGCAGCATGTTCCGGACTGTCTTCACCTTGTTCCAGCTGCTCACACTGGATGACTGGGCCTTCATCTACTCTACCAGCCGTGATCGCGGTGAAGGAAACCACCATTGCTCAGCTTACTTGATGTGTTTACTGAGAGGATTATAAAGCCAAGGCCGTGCATGTCTACCCGCACACTAGACCCAGACTGATCTACCTTTTGAATTAAATTCAGGAGTGACCTAAAGGGGCAATTTCATGAGGCATTTTGGTTCTGATTTGTGACATATACTTTTTTCTTTATTAGGGGCACCCCACATTATCATCTTTCTGATTATGTACATTGTGGTGGAGTACTTCACATTTCTCAAGTATGTACGCCCAAACTTATGATATATATAAAATATCATCTAACAAATGTGTTTTCCTTGCTACTAATTGTAAATCTTTCTTTAATGGTCCACCAGTTTGTTCATTGCCGTGCTTGTGGACAACTTTCAACTGACAATCAAGAAAAGGCTCATGTCAAAGTATCAAATGGTATTGTGTGCCAAATAATACATTTAGAAAACAATGTGATAGGCTTCTATGGAAAATAACAAAACCTTGGATTAATATTGTTTTAAACCATCAGTTTCAAGAGTTATACGAGGTGGAGATGACGTCAATCAAAAAAATAGGTGGGTTGTTTGTTTAGCGAATTCAAAATGTTTAGTGGGGAGCTTGACTGACCAACGATAGGAACGGCCTAAATCTAATTTCCACATTTGCAGGGCAACAAGATAGTGGACTGAAGACAGAAGAGCAGTTTTTTGAGGACACTCTCAAGCTGACGTACAGTGAGAATAAATATGGCGAAAGGTGAGCAAAACACAACCTTAAACAGAAAAAAAATTACTGGGGATTACAATCCGTAACCACCACAGTGACTTTACATTGAAAGGGCATACTCTCTGATTTACAGGGAGAGGGAGCTGATAACAAACTACCTCCGACTGCTAACAGCCATAGACCAGAACCAGCAAAACCTTCGCTCACAGAGCTGCATTCTGGACCGGCTCATCTACAACTTCTTTGAGGTATAGCTAACTTTTGCGCCATTGATATAAGTTTAAGTTCAAGAGTTTATTTGCCATGTGCAACAAGTACTAGTAGGGTGATTGTCTAATGTGGGACACTGCCTAATATGGGACACCCAAGTGCCAGTGGGTATATAAAGCCAATCTATGATTGGACATGTGAGAAGTTAATTGATTTTGATAACATGACATCACAGCTTGCGTTAACCCACAGTTTTATTGACCTCCATTTGTTTGAGGAAGACCTACACCCATTGGGGCCTCTGTGTCCCACATTAGGCAGTGTCCCAAAGTGTCACAAATTACAGACAATCACCCTACCAGTACATTGGAATTCTTACTCCCACTCTTCCAGCAAGCATACAATAACCCCCACA
The DNA here is from genome assembly GCA_017639675.1 of Aplochiton taeniatus. Lineage (NCBI taxonomy): Eukaryota > Metazoa > Chordata > Actinopteri > Galaxiiformes > Galaxiidae > Aplochiton > Aplochiton taeniatus. The sequence continues at coordinate 14,678,049 of CM030177.1, forward strand.
TAATTAAAATAAACAATTTAGTGTTGAATAAAAATAAAACAACTGTAAGTTGAAGTGCAAGAATTTGGTATTGATAACGTAAGTGGCGTAAAGTATTGTTCATAACCGTATTGTCCGTAATAATCATAGAGGGACTTCCAGTGTATAAGGTGCTTAACATAGAATTTGAGTTATAGACTAGGAATGACACCTACTCTTAGCGATTCGTCAGGTGATATTGTAGAATAAGGTAAAAACAACAGTAAGTACAAGGGGAAGGATTGAGTGTTGACCATAAAGTGACTCCTAGTATTATTCATTACATTTTTGACCATATAGTAACTAAGTTTTCAATAAGGTGCAAAGCCTGAAGGTTGAGTTAATAGACTAAGAAGGAGTGCTGTTCCAGCAGACCATCAGGGACTGGAGTATGGTAGTCTTATTTCACTTTCTTGGGTTGAGCTGCCAAATGGAATCATGTACAGTAGTCACCAACTGTGAACCAACACAACATTGTTTTTCTTTTTCAGGCAGCAGAAGAGAGCCATGCTGAGTAAAGAATTTCAAGATCTTAATGAAAATGTTCCTGTTTTATTATTTAGATCCATCTGCATATTAGTCTCTCATATGAAACATTCAGAAGCATCTTGAATTGTTTTGAATAAGGTAGTGAATAGTATATGATTTTTTTTCTTATTATTTATTCATAACCCCATGTGACTTAAGGATATGGCAAATACTTAAGAAAAATACAAAGCTAATAAATCTAAACTTATATATCCTGGGAAAAGGAATTAATGTAATCACAAGCAACACAAACTGAACGTAAACAGGATGTTTCTGCTTATTCCTAAGATGACAAAAATATATATATTAAATATTCATACTCATGACACGAAAGTGGTGCCAAGTGTGACGTTACATTCAAATCTTTAAATGGACAAATAGCTGTACAGGTATTAAAATGTACATTCTAATAACAATTCAACATGGCTTGTTTCTGGACTCATCTCCCCCTCTCACACACACATACAATCTATCTGATCAGTATAACAAACGGAATACCTGCAATACCAGTTTTAAAAATCCTTTATAAAAAAACGGTTCAATATCTACAATTTACTATAACACAGGTATTTGGAGGGTTAGAAGTGTCTCATTGTGCATTGAAACAAATGAGGCAGTGGATTTGTGCGGTCATGAATTAATCTGTATCTAGACAAGAACAGGGAGTGATATTTACTGGTATAAGCACATACTAACAGCAAATTACTAACAAGTCAACGTGTGTCAAATACAAAATAAGACATGGGTCAACCCCCACTGCAACCCCCCCCCCCCCCCCCCCCCCCCCCCAAACAAATAGAAAAGTGTTTGTTAGTATAAAAGCCATACTACAATGGGTTACATGGATGGCACCCATGCCCTTTATTCACACATTGACCATCATGTTTAATGACACAAATGAGAAACCACCAATCCTGAACTTAAGACCACAAATACAATTTAAGAATGAATGTAACTTCACCATACAAAATTGCTTTTGTTTTTTCTTCATATTTTTTATGCATGGCTTAGCTTGTAAGTGTTCTTAACCACCTTGATTTAGTGTTCAAACATGGCCGCAAGATGAGTAAGGCATATTTTCCATCAGAGACTGAAAATATGATAACCCGTTGGTGTGACGGAATAGACAGGAAACAATGATGGTTATTCCAAGCCAGGATGCTCACTATTAACACAGTTACTGTCATTAGAATATCAAATAACGGTTTGATATCGAGTTCATGTCTTAAATTGATACTCTCTCATACATACATTACAGTAATGTAATGTAAGGAGACGCATCTGGTCCTTTCCACCTCGGGTGCTGCAGTTGTGGCTGCGGTTCGGAGGAAGGCTGCAGGCCAACTTGTCTTGTTCTACCATTTACCCCTCTTACTCCAGTCTTTAGGGGTGAAGTGAAGACATTTCGGGTCGATGCGCAGGTGACGCTTCTGCATTGCTCTCTCGTGACCCTCGACAATGTCCTCCGACAGAGTCAAAATGTACTGGCCCTGGACACAACATAGCAGTTACAACACAATAGGCCCTGGTCTTTTTCATATACATAAAATCCTGTATGCGAAGAAAATGTAGTTGTGCGTGTGAATGCATTAACACTCATTTTGACGTGATTATTCACCTTGTAATAGTTGATTAAATTGAGGTATTGAAGCGTAGATATGACGTCTTCTTTTTTTACGCTGGTGATCTCACTTATTTCACTGCGAATACAAAAGACAAATAAATTGCAGTGTCTATAAAAATAAGACTGATAGCGCACTGTCTTGACCTTGAACATTTGTAGCCATCTAGCTCGTACTTGATGGTTATCTGAGGCCTCTCGCCGTTGTCTGGCTTCAGGTCCATAAGAATCTCTAGGATGGTCTGGGACCAGTAGGAACGGTAGGACAGAAGTCCCAGGTCTGAAAGTGGTTTCTCCGGCGTGCCTGTCTTCCCCTCCACCTTAGACAATTCATAACCTAAAGAAAAACATTAAACAAAGATGAGACAGGTTAAGCAGGCCAATCATACTGTTCAAAGAAAAAACATTGATACATTCCCGTGCACCCATAGGCATGGCGAGGATGAATCACGTCTCAAAGTAGCAGAGGTTGAACGTACTGAATTCGATGAGCAGTTTGCCATAGCCTCGCCGCTGGTAAGGCGGTAGGGTCAGGATGCAGGCTACGTTGTAATCTTCCGTTGACTCTTTCTCCTGCAAACAAAATGGTATCATCAGACATTAACAAACCTGGTTTTATATGCTTGTAGATTTGTCTGGTTGTTTTAATTGCAAAAGCAGCTTCAATCTTTGTAGAAGACAACCAGGCACAACCAACTGCCTACTTTGTGTTTGCATACCTTGGAAAAGTAGCCCACTATGTGAAAGCCTTTGGAGTCGTATTCTGTCATGACATAGAAGAGGAAGGGGTCTGTGTCGTAGTAAAGGGTTTTGTGGTCCAGAAAGCACTTAGCCAGTAAACACAGGTTCTGAGAATATTGCTGAAACATAAGAATAAGTAAATTGACATGGCAATCTTAACAATACTTAGTAAGTGTTTTTTTCACTTTTTTAGAAGACAGGTAGATGGGAGGAGTAATACATCTCAAATGTACATACTTTGTTTTTTCTGCCGTCAATCTCGAAAAATGAAATGGTGCCCTTGCGGTAAATCTCGTTGCCCGGGGGATGCCGAAGATTACATTTTGTCTATCAAACAACATGACATAGAATCATTTGACTTGGGTTAAGCTACTAGATGGAGCAATATCACATTTATCACCGATTATGTAATGGGCAAAATATGTCATGGAGTTACTGGACAGAATCGTGTAACGTCATGTCTCACCAGATGCCTCTGCAGACACTTGAGGCTTTTGAGGTACTTGAGGCAGAACTCGCAGAGGTAGAGGATGGGCAAGGTGGTGAGCTCCTGTGGGTAAGGGGAGAAGTACCAGGGCTTCAGCCGATGGCGGCCCAGCTCGATACAGTCTATGTTTTTCATCCGGGTGACTATGTCATCGTGGCTACGGTCTGACACCAGGCTGCCAGTCATGCGCGGGGCGGAGGGGATGCCGTCCGAGCTGTCCTGAGAGTCCTGGTGCACCATCGTACCAAAGAATAAGAAGACATTTAGAAGAAACCACTTATTCATCTCATTAGGCTCGCACTTCTACATAAAGCCACATTAAAAATATATATATTTGAAAGGAATCTAAAGTAAAGCAATTCAATAAAAACTGAAAACTGTTTTTTTTATCAAAAGTATTCCTTGCATAACTCTTTCATAAACAAAAAGGGTCCATAAGGGTGGAATGATGGAATGCATTTTTCATCATAACCAGGAATCCTTATTTATCATCATCCCTCTAATAGGGTTACTGGGCTCTATGTCACGGACTATGTCTGATATAAGCAGATCCACCACACAATCCCCGCCTACCCCCCACCCCCATGGCAGAGCTGAATCTGGAAAGTGAACACACAGCAAACAGGCAATGATGAAGAAATCGAACGGACCTCTACTGGCTGCAGATAGACACTGGCACACCGAGGGCTATTATACTGGAAACCCTTTATCTAGCAGGAAAAAACAAAAGCGAGCGCAAACAGGAGGAAAATGATTATGATCAATTAATGTTGGCTGTTTAGAAATGTTAGGGTAGACCAACATCAAAGGGTTAAAAGGGCAGGGCAACTTTCTGGCATTGGATCCTATTTTCTACTTGCCCTGTCAAAGAAAATACATTAACAACATGTTTATGTCAGCAAGGAGTTATATCATGGCAGCTGACCAATTAAACACATTAAAGGCTGCAATAAATACAAGTGGTTTACAGATAGTGACTGATAGTGACACTTTGGAAAGCAGGGGTTGCATTTTGGAAATGAAACTACACAAGGGTTTTGGGTTCGTTCAAATATAGTATACACATTCCTACTGAAATCATTCAAATATCACTGATCAAAGAGCATGACGGTGCAAAAAACAAAGCAAAATTGATCATTGTCTATCACAAAAAATAAATGGTAATAAACATAAAAACAAGGTGATTTAAGTGACCAAAATCTGGTACTCATGGTACAAATGCAAAGGATGTTTATGCAATTGTAAAATCAAAATATAATGGTGTTTCATACTAAACTGTTCCTCGTGTGTCTAACAACTGCAAGTATTAAGAATAAAAAAGACGGTCAACAGTCATGTTTAGGGTTTTGCTGTTTTCTTCTAAGACTTAGTCATAGTTATAGAGGCCGTCGGAATTTAAAAACCGATCCAGATGTAATGCTCTAAAGGTCCTCACAGTGCGGCTGCATACCTCATCGTTTCCAACGCAGTTCGCCTTCCTCTTCCTCCCGGGCTGAGAGGGAATGAGCCGGCGGGCGGTCCCGTTCTATTGTAACAGGTTAAACAAATTTCAACAGACAACTTTAAAACAGCAACGCAAATCCTCCCATGTCTTCAGAACAGGAGTTACTTCCTTTATCTCCGTTGACTCGAGCTGTCAGATTTAGACGAACGAAACCAAACCTAAAATGTAACGGTTTACCGTTGTGAGGGAGGTGAGTGGCTCGTGCTCATCGCGGGACTTTGTGTTGAAGGTGTTGGCGTCCCTGGCAGCAGGGTAAACGGAGGCCTGGGACGCGTCGGCGGAACCTGGCAGCGATGGCACCGAGGTGACCGGTGACACTTGCGTGGCTAGAGACACAGACTCTGCTTTCCTCTTCTACGGGGGGGAAACGTCAGGCAGGACAAGTAAAAGGATGAGTAGACTGCAAGGAAATCAAGAGGTGAGGCCTATTCAAAAAAGTTCTGAACAGAAAGGTTAAACTTTGCCTCAACCACAGGCAAAACAAACACAAGCACAACATTAGTTGATTCGTCACGGTTCACAAATAGTCTTACATTTTACTACACGGCCAAATTTAGCATTGGAATTTTAGCACAACACTTGGAAATCCTGACACTGTGTAGAGGATACATTGAAATAGTACCGTTGTAGGTAGAGTTTTCCCTCTAGAAGGAGCTGTGGCAGATTGTAGGTTGAGATCTAGATTCTTTCTCTGGATTGAACAGAAAGGGTAGAAACGGGAGGGGAATATCTCACATTCAGATTCACTCTGAATATATTCGGGCGCCCAATACAATCTACCAATTGAACAGATACAGACAACACAGTCATAACAATGCTGGGGATACCAACTTTGGTGTTTGTTTGATAGAAAATCTCAAAGTAAACAGTTCTCTTTCCAATGCATCTTACATAACCAGTTGTTAAAGCTCATTAGTTCTAAAAGCCATACCACACGACTACCACCATAAATCACAAACTATAACACCTGCGCCTTGTTATAGTAGATTTTAAGTTAAAATAACAGTCCCAAAGTTTGCTTATAAGATGCAAAGGCAACATTATCACACGTCACCTAAATGATTGAGTTGGATTGAACAGCTGCATCTTCAAAAAATTACTTGTATTCAAAATATTTTACTTTTCATAAATATATTTTCAAAGAAATTGCTTTAAAGTAATGGCATCACATCCAAGCCCCAAGCCATTACATGAAAACACGAAAAGCATCTGGGTACAAATCCCCCAAAACAGGGCTGAATATTCTTCTGAAAAACCTGAGTTTGTTGTTGAAAGTCTGGGAGGGAGGTCTTGGTGGGTAGAGCCTTCTGCTGTGCTGTTGGGCCTTGCTGTGGGGGCCTGGTGGGTGGATGTTGGGGGCCAGCTCCAGCCGATCTTACCACTTCCCTCTCTGGTGAGCTAGGCCGAGAGCCCGGCAGGCCATTCTTGGTGGGTGTTTTAGCTTCTTTCTTTGGAAACTGGAGCTTCTTCATGTCCAGCCTGTCCGGTGTGACCCATTCATCCAAACGTTTGTTGACTTTAAACCCAAACACATAACACAGTTAGAGCGTTTAAGATGCCTCTTTTTGATGTACTTTTATTCACTGATGTTAGGCATGAAGGAAGGGACATACTCACAGTCAATATAGTGTACATAGTAAAGCTTTCTCCCAGGGATCTCCTTCACACTCAGAATCTCGGCTAGAGCTGCAGGAAAAAAAGCATTTACTGAATGTAAGAGAAAAATGAGGTGAGATATAGTTGACGCTTATTCCATGTTAAGATGTAAGAGGGGAAACAACACGAAAGCAAGCTAGTTGCGATCATAACTCATAAAGTTTGTTAACTGTTATCAGCTGGTATTGTTGAAAACTAGTAAGCATTGGGTAATGTAGCTATGAATAACCACATGCTTTACTTTTGTTTACTATCTGTCAGTGGCATGGGCGGCCATGACAGCTGTTTTATTATGCTGCTAACGTAGCTAGCTAGCTAACGCTAGTGAGCTAACGCGTTAGCTACAAGCAAAATACTCACGCCACTCGTCTTCGTTTTCTTGGTTTTTTCGAAGTACTGGGAGCCGACAGCCCTCAACGATGTCAACCTGTCGACAAATAACAAATTAAAAAATACAATACGATGAATGCATTTCCTAAAAACGAATACAACGCTATTATTTTTAAACAATAAAACGGGTATTCAGATACCCACCGACGTATCCGCCATTTTCGTCATCAGTGAATTTGTTAGCAGGGTATTGTGGGAAAAACGCTGCGCAGCTGAGACAGGGGTGCTGTTCCAGAGAATCGAATGGGCTGGCGATTGAACTGCTGGGGGAAAACCCGAAGCGCAAAACCAGGACCAGACCTTTAGAAAAGTTTATTAAAAACCCCGGGTGATTTTCATATTTAGAATATACCTCTTGCCTTATAAAAAAAAAAAAAGGCTATCCCGGGATTAAAAACTCTGTGCTGATGTTTGAGATAAAAACATTCAAATTAATTAGGCTCCAGGCAGCAGCACGCTATGATTTTATAAAATGGCAATAATATGTTATCCTTCTAAAGCTGGTCTGATTCAAGGTATATGCTTCTTCTTTTTCTACACCTGAATATACAATGCATTAGCAACATATCAATTTACAAAATCAGCTTATCATGAATATCTTTATTAAAATTCAATTTTGGTCAATAAAACAATGTTCTCTATCTGCAAGTGGAACTTTTGAATATATATTTGCATTTCTATATTGCATAAAAACAAGAACATATTGTTATTTTCAATAACCTAAGCTCATTCAGGACTTTATAGGCATAATGTAGATGGCACATCTGTAAATAGATACTTAACTTGAGCTTCCAAAAATCTCTGATACTGTTACTTACACGCTAATGTAATGTCTTCACATTGTTTTATCAAAATTGTAAGCCAATTGAGGTGATGGGTACTACTGTAGGCCTATGGGTCAGGAAATAATAAGAAATGCTAGATTTAGATGATGTATAATGGTCTTGTGTTATATAATTTGCATTTGATTTTAATATGTACAGTCTAATTAGCTTCATTTTTTTATTGCTATATCAATACTTTTCCTGTAAACATTGTCTCGTTATTTTACGTTGTAATGTGTGTGTGTGTGTGTGTGTGTGTGTGTGTGTGTGTGTGTGTGTGTGTGTGTGTGTGTATACATTGCGCACACATCCATACTCGGAGCACTTTGTAACATTTGATCAGAAAAGTTCTATACAAATAAAGATATTTTATTGAAGTGTTCCTATGTAGCACTATTATTTATTTGCTCATCCTGGAACAACTAAGACAAATTAGCACATCATTGAATAGATGAGTTTGTATTAAGCAACAGTGTGTATGTGTGGATGTAGTTTTTGTATACCTTCACCACTGTTTCCATCTACCATTTATTTCCCCAGAAAAAAAGGATTCTGAAGGGAGTTACGTGCATGGGTCAAGTAAATAAAACCGATGCTGATATTAGTTTATGAAAGGGCTTTTTTTTTTTCTCGATATTAGGCTACTATTTATAGGCACTTGATAGGCTACCACGTAGGCTACTATGAACTTAAAAGACTGCTTATAGAGTAACGGACATTAGACCATTAGACAGTGGAGTTTTGTTTAATGAAATGATCAATTATACATTTTAAATGATCAATAATACATTTTAAATTACACAAGCCCCCCAAAAACGTACAAAAAAATTTACTAATGGGGCTTTCAATAACTATCAAAAAGGCTAATTACACTTTTTAATAGGCTCGTAGCTACACTGATTATGACATACCAAGGCAAAATATTCAACTAAGCATAGGTATTTAACAAATGAGTGGCACATTAAAATTAGAGCATAAATCAGAAATAAGATCCTTTAGTTCTCAAGAAAGCGTTTAGAATAGGTATAATGGTCCAGACCAGGTAAATTAATTAGTCTCATAACAAAATGCGCACACATATTAAAATGCCCTCGGAAAACTTTAAACAAACATAACTAGTCATTATGTCAGGGAACCACTGTCACCTGTTTGGCTACTGAACAAGAAGGTAAGGCCCATTCCCACACAATAAAATTACGTGAACAACATTTTGCATGAAATGGATTCATATGGTGGCTAAATGACGCCCGTCAGTGAGTTTATAAAAGAGTTCCTGATTTAATGTGTCACTCTGTTCTCTGCTCCGTGTGGACATGAAGATATACCCTCCAATGTACTCATGAACAATCTTGCATGTAGCAGTCACACAGTTAAATGCGATGTTCACATTTCCATTGAACTCAATGGCCACCTGAAAAGAATAAACTTGAGTAGATTCCACAATGGGTCTATATATAATATAAAAATAATATTCACAGCAATTATTATGAATGTGGGAAACTACAAGTTGGTCAATGAAAACAAATAGGCAACGAAATAATTCACATAGTATCTAACTTACCTGCTGAATATCCCAGTTGACATTCCATTGCCTCATGGTATTGTACCTCCAGGTTTTTACGATCTCTTTGGTGCTGAGGTCAATGCGTAGAAGACGGTTATTGGCAATGCCAAGAATCTCATCTTTGCGGCATCCCTTAAACCTTTGTGGTATTAAGAAATCATATTTGAAGCAATGCCTTTGTTTTACAAGTAAATACGTGAGGTTGGATTTCCCCAGATTAGCACTTCTGCCTTCCCTAAAATAAAAATACCTGATACATTTTTTTTAAACATACAAAACTTTTACCCTTTCTTACCTTACCACAAAATACGAGACCCCAAAATCTGGCAGTGCTTGCCAAATCTGCAAAAACTTGTCCAGCGCATCAGTCAGCGAGAGGTGAGCCACATTCTGGTAGGCATCGAGGATGCGAGCCATCAACTGAAACACCAGGGCCAAGAATCATTATGGTAAGAAATTGAAATCTTATGTTATGGTATATCTATTGCTTGCTTTTCATTTGTACCTGTTTGTCCCTGTACTTCTTGTGGTAGCGTGTAGATACAAAACTCTGTGGGTTGATGCTTTCATCAGTCCGTGTAATGTTGGTCCCTGAGGAAGTCCTTTGCATTGCCAGGAAGGACTGTATATTCTGTACCTCACTAGAGAAGGAACTGTCCGCTAGTGTCTTCCCCTTGGAGGCTAAACGACAGGCTGCCATCCAGTTGCTGTACTGTAGCTCCTAATTAAAAAAGGAAAAGTAGACAAATTAAAGATGTAATAATTATAGTGTTGGAGTTGGAGCTTCTGTTGACACTGTACGCAGCATTACCAGTGGAGCAACACTACGGGTAACACAAACAAGACCGGAATTCACCGAACCCTCCAAGAAATTCTGTCTGACTGTTCATTTTCTCACATTGGCACAGCGCAGATAGACTTCGTTCATTCCATCTGGCTCAGGGATCAGAAGCTTGATACAGAAGTTCTGACTGGACACCCTAACATCTGGTGACACCTCACAACCTGAGAAGCAAAACACAAGGGTTTGATAAACGTAAAACTTAAAAAAAAAAAAAAAAGAGCTCTCAATCCAACAATATGTGTTCTTCCTTATACATATTTATTGATGTTAAAAGGTATTTGGTGTATGACAGAGTGTCTAGTATAGAAGTGTGTGGGTCTGGGACACAGTACCTTTTAGATTCATCTGTTGAATAGGTTCCTTGAGGCTCTCTTCTTTACTCTTGTAATAGGATATGGATGTGTCCTTAAATGTGAACCAGAACTGCTTATAGCCTTTAAGAGTGAATCGCTTTGGTCTAGAGAGACAGCGAGAAACAACAAACTAGAATACCAATAACATTTAGTGTTCCTGTTTGTGTGTGCGTGTGTATGTTTGTGACAGTCTTCCTATGCATCCCTGCTTTTGGTTGTGCATTGTATGTGTGTACGCATGTCTTATAAAGTTTCATTTAAAACTTTCCAAAAGCATAATCCACCTTGAATGATCGATATCCAATTTTAAATCGAGGGGAGGGAAAAGCATTTTCTGGCACTGAGATGGATGGGTGTTGGAGATTGGAATGACAGACAGAAATGATTTATGGCGCTGATGTCAAGTTACCTTAACATTTTCAAGTAGTCATGCAACTCTGGTGCTACAGTCATTGTTTCCTGTGAGGAGAGGAAATGTGTTATTATTTGCTTGTTCTGGGAAACTAAATAGATTTTAAACCAACAGACACACACACACACACACACACAAACACACACACACACACACACACACACACACACACACACACACACACTGTGTACTGTACTGTACTGTATATTATCTACAGATCATAATAGAACAGACAATAGAGACAATACCGGTTACAATACACACTAAACTCATAACCCATTTCACACTACTATCAATGTCCCTATCTCACTATTTTACACATCAATGTACTTTCAAGCTGTTTGATTTGTTTCATGTTTTTTATTGAGCCAAATAAAACCACTGACCATGATGTCTTCAGTATTACTCTTTGTCTCCATTTTGACCTCTAATAACTGCAGGGCAGAGTCAAGGTCATCCATGGCAGTACAAGATGACCTCAACTGTGGCTCTGACTGGGACACCTTATCGATGTGATACTGAAACATATATGCATAAAAAATTAAGACAATACATTTGTATTAGTCCATTTGCAGTATGTCGTTTTTCAGTTTGACATAATTATTTACCTGAAGTGCACCAAAAAGCATCATCTCTTCCTCTGTGCAATCAATGTCCTCCAACAAGATGGCCCAGCGAGCTTGTTCATACAACTGAGTCAAACGAACTGCATCATACTAAAGAGTTTACACACAGATTACCCTTTCATCAATCAACCAATATAGTAAATTGTACATGTGAAAAGATACATTTAAAGTAGCAATAATACAAATAGTTTAAAAGAGATGCCAACCTAAAAGCTCAAAATATATTGTGAGTTCTCCTACCTTGGGCACTAGGTTTCGGAAACAATAGTATTTGAAGCATAGCAGAAGCTTGTCGTTCTCCTGCACACCTTGCTGCATTAGACAACGAGATGAGTCAAGCCATCTTTGAAAGAAAACAAGGAAAATTATATTATATAACCTAGCATAAAGATCGTTCTCACCTTCATAGAAATACACAATGGCACAGAGAGAGAGTTACCTGCTTTGAGGTTGTGCTTTGTCGACCAGTCCAGTAGGATGGCACCTCTTACTGATGGCCTCAGGGGCAGGAGCTGGTGAGCTGACAGACAGCATCTTATACATGGCTTCAGTGTCAGGTGAGGCAGCAAAATGCACAGGCATACCGTTGGCCAGTGTGAGGACAGGACCTGTTAGTACAGCATGTGCAAGTACAAATATATGATTACTGTGCATGGAGGAACTAATATATAATATATAATAAAAAATTAAAAATAAACTAGAATTTCACTTGAGAATATAAAGTAACTGTCATGCATGTGATGCCATCCTGAGAATTTGTCTGAGCAGACTTTTTGTCTAACCCGATGTGTACTGAAGTTTTGTGAGGTCATGTACTTCCTCTTCAGAACACTCTTTTTTATTTTTAGTTCCTTCCACAGGCCTCAGCAAAGACAGTTCCTCTGGGTGACGTATGTCTGAGAATGACAAAATAGAACTTAACTTGGTTCTCTACAAGTCTAGTTGTTGTGTCCAAATGCCCTTGCTTCACTCTGACATACAGTATCTATTACATCCATCCTCACTTTCTCCATTCAAGGTCAAATGTGCTGTATCGTACCTTATATGGCCTAACTAAACGCTGAACTTAAACTAACTAACTAACTTACTAAGGGGGTGACAGACGGCTATTGTAGTTTGGAAGACAGGAGTAGAGAAGCAGGCTCTGAGCCTCAGGTTCAATCCATTGGGTAGGATTATCCTCAGAGGTTTGCGCTGAGCAATCAGGGTAAGACGGGCATCTGCATGGATCCCACACTTGTCAAGGGTCCAGGATGGCTTGAGTAGCCACTGCTGTTTCTGCTCCCACCACAGGGCATGGTCTGACCAATCCATCTTTATTTCTGTTCAATACAAGGAGAAAGGGGATGTGGGACACCTCAGGGTTAAACTCCAAAGTTTTTTTGATTGGTTAAAGTGTTATGATATTCTTGTAAAGGTTTTGGATAACAAAACGACTTCGTCTAGAATCCAAAAATACTACAGTTTATGGTAGATGTACGCCCCGGGGAATTAAATATTTTGCTTGCACTAATATACCAGAACTCACGAGTCTTCTCCACAATTCGGAGGATGACTCCTCCCATATGGAGATCAGAGGTCACAGTAACTTTGACGGGCGGGGCCTCAGGGCCCAACTCTTCAACTGTCACGCTCAAATCCCAAGCTGCCATGATGTGTTCCTACACACAAACTGATCATTAGGCAGTGAAGAATGGAGGACTGGGTGTGCCTATGATAATCCATTAACCTATTTTGTGTAAAATGCTGAAGGACTGCTCAACTAATTAAATTGTCCATGTCTATGACACCTTTAATATACTTTACATAACATCAACATAACTAGTTGATACATTAACATATTATATATAATGCAAAGCTATATCCAGTAAAGATGATTGCATGTATCAACAGATAAAAAACGTCACATAGATTTTTTTTTGTAGCCTGTTCTAGTGCCAGAATTTGCTCCCAAATAACAAGACTGTACTATAATACCTACTTTAACTACATTAAATTACATCCTTTTTTACTTTTACTAACCCCCCACAATTTTCCTGACAAGCAGTATCTCCATGGGTCAACTTCAAGAATTTCAGAGTTGCCTCAAGCAAATTAAAAATAAATTTTCCTTTCAAAATCATTTTGTTCTCATGGACACCCCCACTGATGTACTATTACTATCACACAGCACCAATGATTCTCCATGACAGTCATTGGTATCTTACCTGCTCTGTGGCTTCAATTAATCTTTGTTCCTTGTAACTCCATGTGGTGCTAGCTCCTGTCACACTCTAGGTAGTTGTGTGAAACTTGTGAAATCCTGTCTATATCGCTTCCTCTCTTTTATTTTTCTTTCTTAGCGACTGTGGTCGCATCCTCTATATGTAAGCAATTGATGTCAAGAAAGAAATTGCTCTTCCGCTTTCACGGTCTGCACAGCATGGTAATGTGGTTTGACAGAGGAAGTCTCTAAAACAGAGCAGCAGTTGCATGGGGCTGAATCAACAGCATTGCAATGCAAAGTTCAAACCTGTAGGAACAAAGTTATCTATATATATTTGCACAACAAGTGAAAAAGGAAACTTTTTTTTGTTTGTATTCTTTGAATAAATCTGAATCTGAATTGAAGGTTAAAATAAGCTCAGATCACCTAGTGTCCTGAATGTTCATGGGTACCGTACCCGTGGTAACGATAAGCAACAATGTCTGAAAAAACAGCTTTGTTGCATAATATCAACCATTAAGAAAATGGAAGAGAAATGACATGCATCCATAGCTTAAGTATCAAAGCAGTATCAAAAATAACTGGTATTCACAGAAATGTAGCAGACCTATTTAAAAACAATGGTCCATGCTTATCCATTCCTGTTTGGCTATATATATATGAGGTGAATCACAGGCCAAACTCTAATTCATCCAAATATGAAGAGAATCATAAAAAAGGATCATACACAAATTAAAAGGCAAGGATTGAGAATACCAATTTCCAAATGGGTGGATATTTTGGTCATCATAGACCACTTCACCAGATTTGCACAAGCCCATCCAACAAAAAACAAGTCAGAAAGACCTGCTGCCGAAAGAATCATCAATGATTTTATTCCCAGGTTTGGATACCCTTCTAAGTTAAACCACGACCAGGGTCGAGAGTTCGGGAATGAGCTTTTCAAGAATCTACAACAAATGACTGAAATTGGTCACTCCCAAGCAACACTCTACCACCCCAAGGTAAGCCAGCAGAACGATTCAATCGTACCCTACTTTAAATGCTGAGAACGCTTGAGGAGACCAAAAAGAACAATTGGAAGGAGCACCTCCCAAAGGTTGTGCACGCCTAGAACTGCACTAGGCATGAAGCAACTGGATTTTCACAATTCTACCTGCTTTACGGCCGTCATCCACGTCTCCTTGTAGACCTATTGTTTGGCCTGAAGGGAGAATTGGAAATAACTTCAACTAGAGGTTATGAGGAGAAGTGGGCAGCAAGGATGAGGGAAGCATACAGGATTGCATCTGAGAATAGTCAAAAATCTACTCTGCATTGTAATTTATTGCACCTGGTCAGTGACTTACCTGTAGCCTTGAGCACAAAATAAACCTTTTGCAACGGCCAACCAGTTCCACTGACCTAAACATAACCTAAGTGTAAAGTCAATTACAAATCTAGTTGCGATGGCAGCCATGACTGGGGTCTATGCTATGGCACTTTAGGACAGTTATTGCTGGAGTTTTGAAGGACAGGTTTGGCAACAAAACAGCAATATGAACAGACTGTGCTATAGGTCATGACATTTTATATACATTTCATTGTACTGCCCTTTCAACATGAATTAGTGGACGTGCAATTTCTTGGGTCACATATTTTATATATTTATATAAACCACACTTAACAATGGAAGTGTCATTTGTTTTTTATGAAAAAAGACTTGGATGCATAGGTCATGCAAGTGTTTTCATTGATGTTTATTCTTTTTTGAGCTGATATTCTCAATGAATTTTCACCTTTATCTTATAATCAATGAAGTAACTGTAAAGCAAATAGCCCTACAGGTGATTACCTACAATAGATATGATCAAGTATGACCTCTAGCTTACCGTTCTCCCAGCCCTTCCATCCCTAATTAGTGTGTTCAGGAGCACCACATTTTTGTGTGTGTGTTTGGCTGTTTCTGTGTGTACGTTCCAAGGCTAGGAGCAGTGTGCAATGGGTATTGCTTTTATGGTCTAATCGGTCTAAGAAAGACACACATATTGCTGCAATTCTTTTATTACCCCGGTGGCAGATTCTGGTATTACCACATATCATCTAACACTTATAAATCAGCTTGTCCTAGTTCGTTCAACCACTCTTCATGCAAATTGGTAAGCAGGATCTGTAGATATAGAGCTTCTAAAGTTAATTAAGAAAAGTTTGTAACTCAAACAAGATGGCTGCCATAAGCCATTGAACATAAAACTTTGGTTTTGTGTGGGATACAGCGCCCTCTTATCAACCATTTTTAGATGTTACCTTTACTCACCCATGTAGTCATGTCTATCAAGTTTCGTGACTCTAACATGAACGGCTCATGACTTACAAATATGTGTGATTTGTAGCTCCCCCTTTAGGGCTACACGGTTATGGCTTGACAAGCTGGCCCTGTGTAGTGTTATGAACAATCATAATCATTTTTAGCTTCAACGGCAACTTTGACAGCTTTATTAGCTTTGTAGTTTGAAGACAAAAACTTGCAATTTCATTGGTCCCTGGTTGCCAACTTGTTTGAGTTTTCCATTCCCACTATTAAAGCTCTATTAACAAAGATGCTGTGTACACATTTTCGTGAGGATCAGTAAACAGTCAACAAGGAGATGTTGTTTGACTGTTTTTCACAAAATCCAAAATGGAGTTCTAGAGGTAAATTAGTTCTTCATGATGACATTCACCTTTATACTAAATTTCAGGTCAGAATATGACACGGGTTGCGGGGCGTGGCCTTTTAACTTTGGTTGCCTTGTGTAGCATCCCCTTTGGGCCAATTGGTAAGGCACTTGTATGGCAGGGTGTCGCATATGGGTGTCTATGCTCATCCAAAGTAACATCTTTCTGTGACTATCCATTTCAGGGGAATTTTAACTTATAAGGAATAATAATAATAAGAATGACCGAAGCAAATACAATAGGGTGCTATGCTTAGGGTTAAGGTACAGGCTACTTTTTCATAATTCAATGGAATTTAACATTTTAAAATCCGATATTGCATAGCATTGAAATGAATCTAAATATATTACCTATACTGAGTTTTCCAGATGAATCATTCTACAGGACAGCGTGCATTGACCATAGACTGTATAGACCTAATGTAGCAGAGCAAACAAAAAGGGGTCGAGAACGTCTAATTTCACCCTTTCGAGGCCAAAACATGTAAGCAGTTTAAGTTTTTTGTGCTCATCTCAGAACAAGTGTATTACCAATATTAGTTTTTTACTTTGAAAGCAAATATAATACTATTTAGTATGTCATAAATATTATAAACCACAAAAACTACATATCAAAACAATGAAGCAGAGCCACATAATATTCTATTAGTTCCTTTTTATGATCTTCAATTAAGTGAAAACAACTTTAAGTTTTCATGTTGTTATTCTAACTAATCTAAAACCTATATTTAAAAAAAATCATACACAACTTCAAAGAACAAAAGAAATTAAGACTGATGAAATTAGAGCTTAGAAATACATTCAGATATATTTGCAGAACAGGAGTAATTCACTTGAACATATACTTCTGGAGCTTTTTCTTTTGACATACTTGAGTGCCATACAATTATGGGCTAGTTACCATGGGAGCAAAATAATGAAATGTATCATGATTCTAATCGCATATACAGTGTGTCATGACAAACTTTAAAAGACCAAGGCAATTTTGGAAATGCCACACACAAAAGCAGGCATGGGAAACAGGTTTGTTCAAGCAATTACCCTTTGCCATTACTCTTAGACAAAGATTTATTGGAGGCTTGGGAGATTTTTGAAGAGATTTCTGCCAACTGAGGTTATTTTCAATTATAGCCTGGGATGTATTCTTGGTACGAGACAGTGTCATGAATGGAACTGATATGAAGAAATCACCACACAGCAATGCAAGAAGATTGGAACACTAATTCGATTTTATAGTGCAACAAAAGAATGAAAAACAGTGTACTGCAGATTTATACCGGTAAAATGTGTAAGGAACGAAACACACATGGTGTTCTACTTAGCCTACATATGATTAACAGTACCGGTCGGTCATAAACCAGAAATCTTAAGCTGGAAAAAGCAGTATTCAGAGCTAGGATCCATGTAGAAAAGCAAATAGATTACGCAGATAGTTCTAAAGATGTGAGAACATGGCAACTTCTTCATACACAAACCACCAAAGTTTGTAGGAAATAGTAGAGGGGATTCCTCTATCCTGCATTTGACACTTATCCGAGTTTTTGTCAACACCAACTGGATTTGTTTTGGGGCAGATCTACGTAAAGCCTATAGTTTGCAGGTGAGAGGATGGTTAATCTCTAATTCTTAAAAGCAGTGAAATGAAGCAAAAAGAGACATCACAGATATAAGTTTGAGTATGATGGGACGGGTAATATAAATTTGAAGGTGGGTGTGGGAGGATGGTGTTTTATCTGGAGGGAATGGCATCTTGATGCACTTCGGTCGGTCTTTCTGGATCTTCTTGAATCTGGACATTTTCTCTCATTACCGGATGGCTATCAGTCCCACATCTATAAGTTTCTGGATCTTCTGAGCAATAACTGGGTTCTTTAGGTGACTGGGAGAGTCGGTCGAAATATAAAAGAAAGGGGGGGGGGGGGGGAAATAGGGGAGAAACGGGAGCAAAAGAAGAGAGGACAAAACGTCAGTGAACCATGATATCAACAAGCTTTTGACAATTCAGAATGGGAGCGTCTGTGCATCAACCCAGAGCGGTGAAGCTTACTCGCTGAGCGCCTGAGGGTCCTTCTGCATCTGCTCCAGGATCATGCGCATGGCTGGGTCACTCATAATCTGCTGCACCTCGGGGTCGCCCATGGCCCTCCTCTTGACGTCCTCCGGGCTGTCATTTCGCCCTGCGTGGCTCATCATGCAGCGCTGCAGGCCCTCTGTGGCTTCCTAGTAGTCAAAAAACAAAAAAGGGGGGAGAGAGGATACACAGGCCAGATGGATCAACCATATGAGAAGAAAAAAAAAAAAGTTACAGAACTAGATTTCAACTTTACTTGCAATACCAACTACCGTACCTTTGAGGAGGAATCCAGATCCATAGCCTTCTGGTATGCATCCATAGCTTTGGTGAAATCTTTCATGGCTTCCAAAGCAGCGCCCTTGCGCGTGTAACCTTTGACTGGATAAAGAAGTGTGGCCTTAGAATAGGATTGGCGTTCTGTAGTATTTTTTATATTATTAAGCAATTAACGATTGGTGTATTGATGGTGTTACTAATGAACCAGCATTGCCAATCAGCCATTCATAACAGCACATTTAACACATCATTGAGTGTTTGTTACATACTGAAAGTGGGATCCAGTCTGATGCAGTCTTCACAATCCTAGGTGAAATATGGGAGGAATAAAAACATTGCGGTTACATTCGAGATAAAAGATTGAGGCTTCGTTATCTATCAAACGGAACCACAAGGACAGAGTGGAGCTGAACCCTTTGAGTGTGCAGGGTCATGGTGGTGGACAGGGTCGGTGTACAGCACCTTCAGGGCCAGCGGGAACTCCAACAGCTTAGTGTAGCAGGCAGCTCTGTTGCTGAAGAGCTTGGCGTCTTCAGGGTTCCTTTTGATGGCCTCTGAATAATGCTTCATGGCTACGGGGTAGTCTCCTAAAGAGTGGGGGGAAACACATTGAGTCCAGAAGGGAACAGCTGCTTACTAATTCATTTACAAGCATCTCAATAAGGCAGAATTTTGAACACAAATCATGGACACAAAAACCAACCTTTTTGGAAGGCGTCGTTGCCCTTGCTCTTTTCTTCCAGGGCTAAATCGGGGTTGATGTAAGCCAGTTTCTCTCGCTCCTTCAACATCTTCTCTGCCTACAGATGAAATGATTCGGGCAGGTACAAACGTGGTCAATGAAGGAGTGCACTGCACTGAACCCCCCCCCCCCCCATTCATGAAAAAAGGCCACCCCTGTACCTGCTGGAACTTCTTTAGGACATCGGGGATGCGGTGCTCTGTTAGACTCTTGTTGAAGAATTGGACAGCCTCTGTGTATTTATCCTGCTTGAAATAAGAGCTTCCAATCCTGGCCAAAGCCCTGAGAGAATTGAAGGATGGGGGGAAAAAAACATTAAGGTGCGAGGTGACTCACTCTCTGACATCATTCTTGTTGAGTCCCAAGCTCAGCACTCGGACGCACACATTGGGACGCCAACTAGCAATGGCAAGCGAAAAAGCCTAATTCGATGTCGAGCACACGAGTTCATCCATCCCACGCTCAGGCAGCAGCCTCCTGTGATGGATGCTGCGGAGTGCACTTGCACTCCAGACCCCGGTAAGCCAGTCCAGGAGGGCTGACTCACACAGGGCCTCGTGGGTTACAGTTTCAGAGAGCGAGGTACGGCTGGCGTGGAACTCACTTGGCAATCTGCCTGTAGTCCTCGCGGTTCTCTCTGCCCACGTCGATGGCCTTCTCACAGAGCTCACGGCACTTCTCGTAGTCACCCTTCTCAAAGAACACCGCTGGAACGGAGATCCAAACATAATATATATATATATGTATACACAATCTCTGCCTGTACACTACTTGCTTAAGGCAGTGACAGATGGAAAGCAAAAGTTTAAATCAGACAGCTGTTCTTTAATTAGGGGGATGGAATGTTTCCTTCCTTGTTACATCAAATGACTCAGATTAGCAACAGCTAATTAGATCTTTCACAAACACACAAATGTATTTTACCTGCTTGATTGGAAATATAAGCCATGTTGGTGGGGTCATGGTTGACAGCGGCTTCATAATGTTTCAGCGCTGCGGCAAAGTCCTTATTCTTATATGCAGCATTTCCAAGCTCTTTCTCCTTCAGGGCCTGTCAAATTACAATAATGTTAGAAGATTATAAATAGGAGCAATAAGTCATATTTTGCCTGTAGCAGGATTCTGCTACTCAGAGAAAAAGCATCATACACCCCACCCTTGACCATCATTCCCATCACATATTTCTGCTCTACGCACTTCTTTTATCCCTTATTTGCCAATAACTGTAACGTTTCTTTCCCCCAATTCCTTGAATGGGTATCTTTGTGGCCGTTGGAACATCACTGCGAACACTGTTTCCATCAGAATTGTAAAGGTGTTAGGGTGTGACAACCATTAGGGTAGATTAAAGCATGGTTAATACTTCTGCAATAGTAGCCACGCAGAGAATGGGTTTCTGGGAAAGCGTAGGTCGCAGAGGCCCGCAGACGGAAATACGAAGAGTTCTCACAAATCCTAACAGTGCGTAGCCTCCAAATGAATTTATTAAACTTGCGTGGAAGCATGTAGGCAAACTGCTGTGCAAACATCAGCGCATGACGCACGCAAATGTTTGCAGATGCGCCAATGCAGGAGCATAATCCAGCCTTAAGACAGACACCACTGGCTTGTGAAGGTGTTGCCCCTTGTTTACCTGTCTCTTGTTGTCAGGCAGGTCTTCATCCTTGGGAGGGGGTGGAGGGGTCTCTTTGGGTTTTGGGGGTGGGGGAGGCATGGGATCATCATCCTCGTCCATTCCCGCCAGGTCCAGCCCCAGTAGCACAGAGAGGGTGGTCATCACTCTAGGATCTTGAAGCTTCCTGATGGAGACACAGGAAGAAAGAGAAGGTGTGTTTGAGTCAAGCCATAACATGGAATTGGGTTACCTTGGGTTACCCCATCTAACATGTTTAAATATTATTATTTTTGCATAACAATTCCATACACATAACAGCTATGCATGAAATCCAAAATGACAACAAATAAGTGCATTTGAGGTTGCTGGTACAGTCTTTGAGTTAAAAACGCCTTACGTTGAAGAGCTAAGATGATTGGTATCCATGGCAACATGGTACTCACATGCCAAGCTCAGATGGCTTGTCTCTGAGCTGCTCCAACAGCTGCCTGTAGCTTGGGTCTTTCATTAGGGCATGGGTCCGGGGATCACTCTCCAGCTTCTCAAACAAGTTGGGGATGGCAAATGGGTTCATCATTTTTTTCTCTAAAAAAGCAAGGGCAGAATTAGCCATTATAAAACTGCCATTACTGTGCATTTACAGAGAAAAAACTGAATCCAATTAATATCCCAACAGTAAAGAAAAACTATACAAATTAACTTTAAAAACTGAGATGTAAGTAGAAATAGTATGTTAGGTGCTCAATGAGTGCTAACTTGTTTTTCTAACCTGCTAAGCGGGCCTCAATGCTCTGAAGACCCTCTTTGAGCTGTTGGTTGCCTGGTTCTTGTCTGAGTCCCTCCTGGTACGTCCCTTTGGCATCCTCCAATCGTCCGAGAAACTCTAACGCGGCTGCTTTTCGTGAGTAGCCCTGGGTAGCAAAATATTGGAATGGAAGTTATCAGTACATTACGTTACGCTATGATGGATCATCTTTCTAAACAAAAGCAGGGGCATCAAACCCACCTTGCCCCATTCAGGTTTGATCTTGATGGTTTGAGAGGCGTCTTTGAGAGCATTCTCATAGTCTCCCTTCTTGGCGTAGGCAGCCGAGCGGTTGCTGAAGAGGACATGGTTGGAAGGGTCGAGGGCTACGGCTTCAGTGTAGCAGCGGACCGCCTCGTCAATTTTACCAGCACTTAGTGCTTTGTTGCCTTGATCTTTTAACTGTGCTACCTGAGGGTACAGGAAAAGTCGGGTAGTGATTCACGGCCATTGAGGTAAACGTTGTAATTTATTATAATCTAATTTACATTAGCATGTAACCCAGAAGCTGATAAAAATGTATTTTAGTTCTACTACTAACATTATAGAGAAATAGGGCTATTTCGGTTTAGCTTAACAGTTACCTGCTAAAACGCGAGGAGGAATGGTTAACCCATGTATGCCAACTGACTAGAGCTCAAATGCACGATATTTGAGTTGTGAGCCATCCCAGGACCTTGCTACACGTGACTTGGGCTATTGCTACATTGATGTTTATAAGAAAAATTAAAGGGAGACATCAGTCAATGTAACATTAGCTCAACGTGTAGCTTTCCAAATGATGTGGGTGTATTATAGTTCCCTCGTCTACCAAGATTATCAAAGCCCTTGACATTCAAGATAGCTAACCATAGAGGCCGACAGCAACTTCACCTTCACATGTAAATACTCGTCTTCTAATTTATATTGACTAGCCTGTGTCTATTGTCACTAGTAACGTTAACACTAGTTACGCTACAGTAACGCGCAGTAACCTTAGCTAGCAATTCACATCACAGCTAGCTAGGTGTATATATAATATAGACAATATAGCTAACTGTCTGGCAAACGTTAGCCATCTGTAACTGCAAACTCTTACGCTGGCTTGTGCTGAAAAGCAGCTAAGTCAACCAGCTAACTTTAGGTAACCGGTTTGTATTACAGTAAAAGAAAGCGGTAACGTTGCCGTTGGATAGCTTGCTCGTTAGAAACCTAGCGTTAGCTAACAATGAAAACCGATACACTACCGGTAGCAAGTTACCATTCAGTCACTCTTACAGAGTAACATTACGTATAGCTGTTAAATAAACAGTGATGATAATAATACAAATATACGGTAAAATTGTCAGTAGAAATATATATTAAGATGGTATAAGTGACAGTTGCTGTCTACTCACTTTCTCCATGGCAGCTGAGACCATGAGGTTCCAGAAACTACTGTGGATGAGCTCCGCCCCCTACAAAATAAGTAGTGTGGTTGCCAGGTTTTTCATAAAGTACACAGCAATGCTACATAAAATCCCCATGCATTTTGTAAAGTTTTATTCCACATTTTATCATAATCTTTAACAAGATTAAATACGTCAAAGGCATACACCATATAGTATCTGGTGCAGTATGACACAGTGTAACACAAAGGAATAACTCGTTTATGAAGGCAACCCCACATATCACAGCCTTGTCTTGATGTTTACCTCGATTACTCTAACTAGTATGTGATTGGTTTGACTTTGGCTTTTGATGAGTACTAAACCAATTGAAATGTCTCATGATTTGATTGCGTTGAGGAAAGTAAGCTGAGTTGTCTTGCACATTCTAGGAGCACATTCTGGAAATACGTTGTAGTTCATTTAGTTGAGCAAGACTTCAAATAAGTCAATTTCGAGAGACCCACCTTGTGTTTGGGTTATAGTGTCGTGACATATTTATAAATGAACAAATAATGCAAACATATATTTCGTTCAGTACAAATTCTGTTTTTAAAGAAAATATCAAGAAAGAAAGAAAGAAAGAAAGAAAGAAAGAAAGAAAGAAAGAAAGAAAGAAAGAAAGAAAGAAAGAAAGAAAAAAAGATAGAAAGAAAGAAAGAAAGAAATATTTAAAACAAACAAACTAACAAACAAAGGAGTGTCCTGGGTGTGTTACGTCTGATTCTGATAATGCAGATACCCGATTTTGCCACAAGATGGTAGCACAAACCCAGCAAATACAACTTTACCCTTCGGGTGTTGCCAGAATACAAAGCAAAACCTACATTATGATTTTTTTTTAAACTAAAGCAGCATAATAAGGACGACCCTTATAGCTTAGTTTGAGTTTTAATGATAGCGTGATAAAATAATGTACAGAAAGAATCTTAAAGGCACATCAATTTGTCATTTGCATTTCTGCACTTTAATAATATATTTCCAACCTCTCTTGATGTGTCAATTCCACACTGGTGCAAATATATTGGGTACTGCAGTGAAATGCAGCGGGAAAACATGAAGAAAACGGTCAATAGGCCATGCAGGATAGGTTTATTATAGAGTTTGGATCAGCATGACACGATTGCAATAAAAAATCTTGACCTGTCCATGGCACCGAATGTTCATCACAATGTCAGATGGGCTCAGTGTCTAAATAAACCTGTATGCCTTCTGAATAAGCTTAACTCTAGTGGCTATCCATGTCATGGGTTATCCACTTCTTTTCAAATTCTTTTCAAGATTTATTCCATGAGGTGTAAGTGAAGTGTGAGTGTTCAATTTAACTAGTTTTGTCTTTGACCAAAATGTGTGTACAGTATGCACATTCCTTTACATGAATACTAATGAGGATCTATTTACAGTATACATATTTGTGTTTGTGCGTGTGTGTGTGTGTGTGTGTGTGTGTGTGTGTGTGCGTGCGTGCGTGTGTGTGTGTGTGTGTGTGTACATCGTCCTTTGAATGTTTGCGTAAACAGGCATTTATGTGTTTGTAAAAGAATGAGTGAGTTAGGGAGTGATTGAGGGAGGGAGCTGAGGGAGAGTCTTTCACAGCTCACTGCACAGCTAGATTGCCTACAGAAGGGGCGACAGTGCTGAGAGGAAAATGAGAGAGGAAAGCCAAAAGGAGGAAATGCAACAAAAAGAAAGGAAGTGGGGAGGTCTTAAGACAGAGCAACAAATTACTGGTACCCTGTGATGTGAAAGAACCCCCAAAAGGGTGTAGTAACTAATGGGCTCGCCCCAATTTGGAAGCTTACTCTTTAAGACAGATGAAGGAGAAAAAGTGGAGATGTCAGACATTGGACTGGTGACAGTTGTGGCCAAAACAACATAGGCAAGAAGGGCTGTTGTAGATAGGCTTATGTGCATAAGGGGTTAGGTTGAGGTGGCTTGTTTGTTAGTGTGCAGGGCTGTGGATTGATTTATTCCGACATTATTGATCCGCCTGTCCGTGAAGTAGAGGGTGAGGATTAAGGCACTGGCTTGTGTAATGAAAGGGGTTCCTGAAGTGGGGAGAGAGAGGCCTTGGCACTAAATCAGGGCGGCATTGACCATATAGATAGGCTCTGGAAAACATGATCTGGTATTTGTTGTTGTGGTTGTTGAAATTTGATGAAGGTGCAGTGTGCTGCCACTATAGAGTTCCCATCATATTGCCATACAAGCCTGGCGGCCTCACCTATTCATTGAGACAAACACAGAATAGATTATGACGCTTGTTACAACAATCACATTTGTCAAGGTCGAGAACTTATACGTGCACTTGACTATTTCTAATTGGACTCTTTTACACTTCATTGCCTGCTCGGTATCTAAGAATCAACCCAACTTATCTCTCTTAATTTAATTCATAATCATAATATGATTTGGAATGTAATTAGAAAGTGGATTTAGTTTTTTTTTTGCTTCTTTTTTTCGAAGGGTGGTAACTCAAAGGCAAGTCGGCTGGGGCTTTGCTGTGAATGAAATTGGATTGACTGATTGATTTATGTATGTCAAATGAAGGACACACTGGCAGACGGAGAGAAAAGGCTATGGGAAGGGAATCAGGCATGGATGAAATCTAGGCAGCGAATGGGGGTCGTGGGGTATGGAAACAGACAGAGACAAATGGAGTGTGAGAGACAGGGGGGGAAAGAAATTCAAACGCATGCCTGCTGACCTCACCCCCACTCTCAACTAATCAATACGAGGAGGTGGGGGGATGGGGGTGAGAGGACTGTTTGTGTCACTACCCATAAAGATCAGGAAACACAGTGACATTGGCTCGCCCGACTCTCACCCCCCCTTCGGAACCCTCCCACCGCCCCTTCAACCTTTTGACATGTCTCAACTTAATATGGGACCCTGGTAATCCTATAAAAGACAAGTGGCCTAGGCCCTGGAGCACTTAGACTGTCCTCTTCGTAGAGATGGCAGGGGGGAGGCGAGGGGATGTAACGTCACTCAAGCAAAAATGACTGCATTTCCTCGGGCCCACTCATGTCGCCATGTATTTGTCCAGCTGTTTCTGTGTTGAAGTTTTTAATACTTCAAAAAGGCTCTGCTTTGCTTGCACCACAATTCAATGCCACCCTCACCCAACAAAGATACACACACCCACACATACATAGAAAGGCCATCTTTGGTAGGAAAAGACAAAGAAAACGTTAGATGAATGTTAATCCAGTCTACCTACCTACGTGCTGTCTGCAAACTACCTGTTGTTTGAAGAGAGAATATTGACCAGCAGCTCAAAATGTACGTTTTTATATTGTTTTGGTTACTTCAAGGTTATAAGAGTAAGCAGCAAAACATGGTGGTTACACCAATGAGTAAGGCCATCTGAATGTGAAAATAAGTATATGGATAGAGGGAAGTTTAGTTTGGTGAGTCGTCTTGATTTGAACTGTTGTGTTGGTGTGAATTTGTCTATCCGTGGGAGAGAGAGAGAGAGAGAGAGAGAGAGAGAGAGAGAGAGAGAGAGAGAGAGAGAGAGAGAGAGAAAAAGAAAGAGAGAGAGAGAGTATATTTGCATGTGGGATGTGGAAATCAATACTTCTGTACCACATCCCAAGCAGTTGCAAGGCTGTACAATAGCAAATTCTGCTTGTGCTAGGACTAAAGACACAATCAAATATGAACACACTCAGAGACTCGTAAATACCCTTTATGCTAATATGCTTTGTCCCAAAAAATGCTGAAATGATTAACACAGATAAACACATACAGATCCAGAAAAAAAGTGAGTCTGTTTATAGTATGTATAGAAAATAATAACACTCACGATAAAAATGCTTTGCACATCTCCTCTTTAATCACATAGAAAAGAGACATCCTTTATACAAAATAGTTCTTTTTTTTCAGCAGTATTACACAGAGTTCAACAAAAGGAAGAGAAGGATGTTTCAACAGCAGCAACCTACAAAAGAAGAGAAGAAAAAGATGGGAGATCAAAAAAAGAAAAGATGACACTCCTATTAACAGTCCAGTATCCTTTCTCTGATGTAGAACCAGTTGTGGGTGCTTCACGTGAAGAGGGCACGAGGAGGGCAGATTGAATGTGAATCTGAGTATGCCGTAAGTGATGGTAATGAAAATGTTAATGACGATAATGATAAGCACCATTTCACCCAGCAAAACTCCAGAAAGGGAGAGGGATCGTTAATGGGGATCCTGTTGGTGTGTTCTCCGTTATGGTGCAGCCTGGTGTGGGTTCAAGAACAGAGAGACTGGTGCTATTTCTATCGAAGAAAATAAAAAACGCTGGCTTTTTTTTTGTGTGGAAATCAAGCAACCCATGGCAAAGCAGGGACATCTGTGTTAATGGGCTGCAGGTGGAACAACTGGTCTGAGTCGGCAGAAAGCACAGAACCTGACGAGCACACATACACACGCATAGACCAACTGCCAGTCTGAGGCCTAAGAGCGATGAGATCCTGCAGATGAAATCCCCCTCCCTTTACCCCCGCTTTCTCTCGAAATACATGGTCAGGAGCTGTGATACACGGTGAGCATGTGACTCAGCAAGGTACAATGTTAGCAAATAACATAAATACTGTGTAATGTAATGTGTGTAAATTATCAAGAGACAAGATGGACACAAGAAAATCCCATAGCGAAATGGAGTTTTGTGTGAGAGTTGATTGTGTGATATCATTTTGGCAATACCCTTATGCAAGGTTACTCTTATTCAAGGGACGAATACAAAACCTTTTCAAAGTTATATGAACTGACATGTTATCAGTTATGCAATCGGAATTGTTAACTGAATTACATTTTTTTTAACCACATAAAAAAAAACATTTTCTGATTCTGAAATTGCTAGAATAGCATCGACTCGTTATACAGTATCACAACACAGGCAGAAAGTCTGCATGTCAGAAAAAAAAAAAAAAAGGCTATCGAGAAGAAGTTACAAATCCCAATTAGATGAAAAATCCTATGAAATAGATCTGACAGCAGGAGTGCCAATGGTTTCCGTTTGGGAGTTACAATTTAAAAACAAAAACAGACACCCGACAGACATATTGTCAGAAAAATCTATGAACTCCCCTCAGCTAAAACAGTTAAGGAAGCACATTTGGATGGTACATTGGAAGCAGTACGGTGATAACCAACTGATGAAGAACATTGTTACATAGAAAGCAATGTAGACTTGCAGGGCATGACAAACAGGCATATATATGGGGGAATTTCATCGTTCCTAAGACCTCATTTTCCCTTTATCCCTCTCTATATGGGCATCTCTATGTCAGTGTCTTTCAATTTGTCCCTATTTGTCTTGTGTAAGTGCTGAATCATATACATTTGTAGTGCTGTTAGGTAGGAGAAGTGGACCCAGTAAGTGGCTATAGCCAGAGTCAAAGTCACGGGTCAAAGTGCTTCCCTGACTTAGAACTTAACTCCAAACGCCCTTGGTGGCTCAACCTCTCTCACCCTCTCCCCACAGTGCAGGTCCACAGTGTTGCGGTTAGACAAATCTCCCTGATTTCCTCTCACATTTTACCTCCTATGTTTTCATGCTTTGCTTTCTTCATTTGTTCTGTTCAAATTCTTCACATCTCTTCTTCACTGTAGAGTGTTAACTGCAAAGCGTCATTTTATCAATCCAACAACTAAGGTAATTGGATAAGAACACAGGCACAAAAGGGAACATGGAGGTGGGACTTGAATGTCTCAAAGGGAGTAAGATGGGAGAGTCTTGAGGTGTGGTGTCTGATCAGCGAATTCTGTAATTCACACCGACAATGTGCCTTGTTCAAGATTTTCGTATTTTGTCGACATGTACATGAACATTCACGCTGGTGCAGGTAAAACAATAAAAACCATCAGGAGTTTTTCCTCTACGTCTCTGGTTCAAAAGATGATATTTCACAATCCACAGTCTCCATAGCAGTGGGACGTCTTCAAAGAAACTGGTCCCTCACTGTGTGGTGAGAACATCAGAAAATGGATGGTACTATCAGAGTTTAAGTCATCTCCAAGAGCAGTTGAAAAATAAATCAATAAATAAGGATTACAGTGCAGGACCAACTTAAAACAAACAAAAGATAAAACTAGCAAACGGTGAGTTCCCCAAAACACAGTTCACAGGGGGCCTACATAAGTAAAGTATCTACAAGCCAGGGCTGTATTGAACTCAATAGTTCCGTTATTGAACGGATAAACAAGAGTCCTCAGATATCTAATCAAGAATGTCTGTCCTTGACTAAATCCTCACTCTGTGAACCACTAAGTAAGATTACAGTCTGGTATTAAGACAAGTGGTTTATTGGGCCATTTGAAATAGAACAATTCACAGCTTTATGAAGCCCCTCTCCTCAGGTAGCTGGTAGGGCACATCAGGATAGTTGAGGCATTTGGACAGACGAGCTGAAAGGACAAAAATACATATCCAGAGGGCAAGGTGAGTCAAATATCATTTCATCCCTCCATTAGTGTTTGTGTCTGATGTAATTGGGCAATAACCCCTAAAAGAAGAACTGCACTGTCGGTGAGCCTACAGTATTCTGCAGTTTAAAAACGTCAAACAGTGTCGAGAACATTCTTTGCTTAATGCATCTCCCAGGGAGAAAGAGTAGAGATGAAAAAATACTCAGATCATTACTAAGAGTGTACGGGTGGGGTTGGGGGGGTTAAGATTTCACATATCGACTCAATATCTATAATGGTGCATTCTCCTCTGCTGCTGTTTACGGCAAACTGTTTCCTGCTGGCATTCAAGCCCATTTATCAAATAGTTCCAGCGTATCAAAACAGCAGGCATTGTTGGAATGAGAGACCAGAAGAAGAAGGCACAAGGGGGTGCTTTAGTAGAAGAGCCCATGCGGAGGAGGAAACTGTGCATCTTTACAGTCCACCTGGAACAGCGTGGACCAGGGTCTGGCCTATCACGTATAGCAGTAGTCTATATCTGGGATCCCCCCTTCTCTATAGCCGCGGTTGGTGCCGTAGCCAGCATTCGATACAGGGTGGGCACCTTTATATAGGTCATTGCCATTGGAGGGGAATATAGTGTGAATGATGTAGTCCTCCTGGAGGGGCTTGGGCTCCAGTGGCTGGCGATTGGCCAGGGGCGTCATCTGGAAGCCGGGACCCCTGATCTCCAATATGGTGGTGTCCTTCTTGGTGCCCGACTCGATGTAGTCGTCGTAGCTCTTGCTCTTTCGGGAGCTGCCCCGGGTGTAGTGGTCTCGCGACGACAACCTGCCGGCCCTGTGCCCGTACCAGCAGAAGATGGCGCATATGAGAGCCAGGGAGACGATGGCAGTGGCGCCGCCAATGATTCCTGCCATGGGCAGCGAGTTCATGTGCTGCGTGCCCTGGTCGTCCTTCGAACCCCCGCCGGTCTGGTTGGGGTCGGGGGTCTCGGCTCTGGCGCAGACGGGGGCCTCGTCCGAGTCGCTCTCCCCGGCCGCCATGCCCCCTTTGGTCCCCGAGCTCGGCGCCAGGGGGACCATGCAGATGATGTAGCTGGAGCGCGGGTGCAGCGAGGTGAGCAGGTACTCGCGCCGGTCGCCCCTCACCAGCGTCTCGGTGATCGAGCCCATGGCGGAGCTGGTGCCCAGCCGGAGCCAGCTGAGGCGGAAGGACGAGGTGGGCAGGGCCACGCTCCACGTGACACGCACGCTGTCGTGGGCCAGCGGCTTAACGTTGAGCGCCAGGCTCTTGCCCACGCCGCTGCTACCCAGCGTGTAGTCCAGGCCTGAGTCGGGGAACCCGAGGCCGGGCCGTTTGGAGCGCAGGGTGAAGAGGGACCCTTGTGGCGGGGAGAGGGTGGTGGAGCTGGTTGCGACCACTCCTCCTCCACCCCCTGCTCTGTCTCTGGCCCCAGCCCCTGCAGCAGCTGGCCCTCCTCCACCGCCGCCACCTCCTGCAGACATCTCACACTCCTCCATCTGACTGGTCAGGTCCTTCAGTGCCATGTCTCTCACCCGCTCAGGCCCCTGGCAGGTGAGGCCCCGCACGGTGATGGAGTTGCCCCGGGCGTGCAGCCAGTCGTGCAGCCAGCGCAGGTTGCAGCCGCAGTACCAAGGGTTGCCCCTGACCAGCAGCTGGCCCAGGCTGTCCAGGTCTCGGAACAGGCCCCTGGGCAGCGTGGTGAGGTTGTTACCCGACAGGTCCAGCCTCTGGAGCCGGCGCATGGAGTCCAGCGAGCCACGGGGAATGTGGGTCAGCGCGTTGTCCTGCAAGGACAGCCGCTGGAGGTGGGCGCTGGGCAGGTTGAGCGGCGGCGTCTGCAGGGAGTTCCGCACCAGCGAGAGCTCCGTCAGGTTAGAGAGGCGCGAGAAGGTGTCGTCGGCGATGCGCTGGTTGGCCAGCAGGTTACCGTCGAGCACCAGGCGGCGAAGGTTGGAGAGGCCGCGGAAGGCGTGCGTGGGGATGGTGGAGATGCGGTTGTCGTCCAGACGGAGCTCCTCCAGCGAGGCGGGCAGCCCCGAGGGGATGCTGGAGAGGTGGTTGCGCGAGAGGAAGAGCAGCCGCAGCCGCGGGTTGTCGGCGAACGCCTGGTCCTCGATGCTGACGGTGGAGACCGAGTTGTCGTCCAGGTGGAGCTTCTCCAGCAAGGGCATGCGGGCCAGGGCGGTGCGCGGCAGCGTGCGGATGTTGTTGTCCTGCAGGTGGAGCTCCCGCAGCGTGGGCGGCAGGTGCACGGGGAAGTCGTCCAGCTCGTTGTCGTACAGGTAGACCACGTGGACGGTGAGGTGGTGCTCCAAGGAGGTGGGCAGCCCGGCGTTGTCTATGTGGTTGTTCTGGAGGTAGAGCACAGTGGCGTAGCGGGGCAGGGGCGGGATGGAGCTCAGGCCTCGGTCGTTGCAGTAGATAAAGTCCTCGTCGCAGCGGCACACCGAGGGGCAAATTATGTCACCGTCCGGGTCGTAGCCCTCCGCCACAGCATACTCCAGCAGGTCTAGCATTATGGTCAGGACGAGGAAGAGCAGGACAAGCCAGTTGCGTAGTTCCGCCACGCCCTCAGGTGCCATGATGTTGACCGCTGTGCTCTTTTTTCGATATCAATTTGGTATATCCTTTAATCCAGATGTTGATCCCAAATCCGGAAGACGTGGTCCACCCTGGAAAAGGAAGACAAACGAGATTCTGAGAAAAGCACTCGCAACAACCTCAAGGAATTCACGTGACCATGTCCAACTGCAACAGCTTAACAGTATACTTTTGTTTTATTATGCCTGAACCGTCGTTAACAAATTATTCACGGTCATTGATATGTTGAACTACTGTCCCTTTCTGCATCTTAATGTCATCTTCAATCCTTTTGTCTCAGTAAAGCTGGAGTTGCATTAATTTGTTCAAGGAGCACAAGGAAGCAGGGGATATTTTCATAAAACCCTGTGATTATGTCCAAGAAAAGCCATAAGGCAAAAATAAGAACATCAAAAGTTATCTTTACAAATATTCTTTACATTTTTTACTGCGTTGACAATCGAGATTAACAAGAGTAACGGACAACTGTTTTTGCATAAAACTGCTCTATAAGGAAAACAAAATGTGTTTTAAATGTTTTTAAATGTGTGTGCGGGTGACCGCTTTTGTGTGTTGCTGAATCGGAGACGTGCGAAGGATCGAGTGTGTTATGAATCGGAGCAGCTGTGCAAATGAGCCTGTCAAACACAGTGGAGTATTTGGGTCAGTCCCTTCAAAGGGGAGACAGTGGTAGAGGGTGATTGATGTAGTGGAGAGAGTAGGAGGGATTAGGGAACATATGGAGTTGTGATGGTGTGGATTAGGCAGGTGGTAGAAAGAAGAGAAGAAACATAAACAATCTTCGACCACTTTTCACAGTGTCATCTTACCTCTCCCCAGGGAGATTTGACTTACAAAAGCAGGGCTTAGTTTTCGATCTCGATACGATGGCGGAACTCGTGCAATGCTAATGAATTATAAAGTTACTCAACCAACATTGGACAGTGTGTATGCTTCAGTGTGTGTGTGTGTGTGTGTGTGCGTGTGTGCGTGCGTGCGTGTGTGCGTGCGTGCGTGCGCGCGTGTGCGTGCCTGTGTGTTTCAGTCATCTGCATGCAGGAGATGCTATTCAATGGGGGTTTGGGAGCCAATTGAAGGTGGGAATGGTGTGGAAATGGAACGGCCAGACATCCAGTCGCCTTGGGCAGGCTACGATACGCACAACAGTCTCACATTTTACGAAACGGAAACCGGAGCAAGAGGAGCAGTACAACCGAGGACCGTTTCAATTTACAGTGAGTGTGAGAGTAAGCGAGTAGGAGAAAATGAGACACTGAAAGAGAAACAAGCAAGATAGGCAGAGAACAAGATAACAATGGAGATGGAGGAAGGGAGGGTGATTGACGGCGAGAGCGTTTTTAAGAAGACCATCAATGGTTGCTATCTCTTGTCCGTAAAATCCTACTGCAGAAACCGGATCCAGCTGCTCCTACATGCACATAGTGAAGATAAGAGAGGGAAATCTGGGAATGATGACCAAAGAGGATGGCAGTGTATCGGGAAATACACTCTATTGATGGCAGCAAGGAGATAAGACTGCCACAATGCTTATCTTACTGTACCATGTCTATGAAGCTGCTTTCACATTGTGGGGTTGGAAGACAAGGAAAGGGGGTGATAAAGCTAGAGTTGGCCACAGCGCGGGAAGGAACTAAATGTAACGATCAGAGGAAAGGAAAAAATTAAAGATGGAAAATATGTGCATGGAAACGGGGGATAAGAACTCCTGTGAATCAGCTCGACTGTATGATGCATACACCTTGTTTTTCTGTGTATTCACTGTAGCATGCACTATTTCACAAAAGTTTGTGGCAATGCCATCTCACTGACCTTTAACACCTTAAAATCGATAAAGTAATAAATGAATAAAAAAGTGCTATGTGTTCAACAGGAACAAAAGTTTCGGACCAAGAACAAACAGAAATAAGTGGCAGACAAACATTCTCTGTTTTTGAGTTCTGCTTGAGTCATCAATGTGCAATCAGAAGGGGTTCATTACATGACTGGATAGAAGCGTTTGACAGACCTCTACAAACTCCCAGGGGAAGAGCAGATCTAAACTGACCGCAAAAAAACATTTTTGAAATTTGGGCCCACTGAGTTGCACGAATCTTGCAAACGTTAAATAGGTGCGTTTATGCACCCCCACGGAGTCATAACTGCCTATGTGGATGTGTGCACACGTGTCGGAGTGTGCATGCACTTGCC
Organism: Aplochiton taeniatus; assembly: GCA_017639675.1. Taxonomy (NCBI): domain Eukaryota; kingdom Metazoa; phylum Chordata; class Actinopteri; order Galaxiiformes; family Galaxiidae; genus Aplochiton; species Aplochiton taeniatus. The sequence goes on from CM030177.1 coordinate 14,712,654, forward strand.
AAAGTATACATGCATGTGTGTTTGTGTGTGTGTGTGTGTGTGTGTGTGTGTGTGTGTGTGTGTGTGTGTGTGTGTGTGTGTGTGTGTGTGTGTGTGTGTGTGCAAATCCCCGGTTACTTGAAGGCCCATAAGGCATTCAGGTTAAGTGCCTGGATACGGAGCACTACAGCACTATGATGCATTCCATCTGGGATAGTAGACAGCATCCGTCTTGTCTTACAGTTCCTTCTCCCCCATCCTCTGTTTCGTGGACTGCCACAACTGCTGCTGCTGCTGCTTCTGCCCAATGAATTAATTTGGCTCCATGTCTCTTCCCCAGGAATCCCAGATTAAAAGCAAATCCTCTGAGCATTAACAGAAATGTCTTGCCCCCCGGCAGCAAAACGTTGCCGCACTGAGTGGAGGGCCACTCTGGTGCAACTTTAAAAACAGGCGGACAAAAACATCACATTATGAATAACCAATGCGTTTGAATACGAAATGTATATGAATATGAAATCTCACATGCATTCTTTAGGTTCAATGTGGGGCATACTAAAATAGAAGATTTGTACTGTGCGTAGCACTTGATCTGTTGTGATGGCAATTCACTTTGTGGGTTATTGCACTCCCTAGTCTACGGGTAGAAGATACACAACTGGAGTTTCACAAGCTTGTATTCTGTAAGCACATGCTTTCGGGAAAATATTAAATATCAACCCTTTCTGAAGGTGCTCATACACAACAATTACAGTTCAAAACACGCAAAGATCCACTGGTTAACCCCCCCCCCCCCCCAACACACACACACACACACACTCTCCATTCTCCGTCTATGTTGCCATCATACTCTTCGTTTTCGAACTCTATAAATAGCCATATTTAGTTTCTTCAGAATGGGGCGTGGAAATCCCAGAGTTCATTTTTGATAAGCCACATTGGCCCTTACAACACTTTCAGCTTAACCAAAGTAGAAATTGAAAGCTGAGAATACACATGAATAAATCAAAAGAGTGACTGGGACTTCAGGATCGGGATGGGTTTAGTGCATGGGTAACCGTTGGGTTTGGCATATATATTTTAGATGGATTAGTGTTGTTGGAATAGTTTGTCATCGCTCCTCTGATCCTGCCTCTCGCTGCATCTTGAGCCTGGTGTTTAAAGGCGACGTTGAAATGGAGGTGCGGTCAAGGCAGTGCGTCTGTTATACGTTGAGGCCACAACTCCTCCCGCCCTCCCTCGCGCGTCCTCCGCTCCTCTGCAACCCCTTTGTATGCACATTTTTGCCTATGCTGTCGACCATCACACATTGAGATGTCAAATAAGTCATCTAAATATTAGGCATTCGCCCGTGTGTGTGTGTGTGTGTCTTTGCATTTGCATGTCAACATTTGTATTCAGGCCAGCACTCGAGCATGTAATAAAAAAAAGATAGCTTTTTTTATCATTTCAAATTGAAGACACCCTCTCGTTTTCCCCCTCGCCTTTCTCTTTCCCTCTCCCCTTCACTGTCACACTCTCTCCTCTCCTGCACGTGCCTCGCCTGAACAATGAGGCAACTGATTGAGCCGCAATTTCGCCCAGCCTCTCTCACACATGCTCCTTCACTCTTGGTTTCATCATGCCTTTCCCCACCCTTTCACAACCCCTCGCACTCACCCCTTTGCGCCCCCCCTGCCGTCCCCGCTTTACCTCTCTGCTTCACTTACATATACTTATACCCCCACCCCACCCCCCACATACACATACCCCCCCCCAAATTATAATCTTTCTCTGCTCTCTTTCTCAGTCGCCTTACTAAGCTCTTTCATCTTTCCCCATCCTCTTCCTTTGATTTTTCTATTTCATCCATGTCTCTCTCTCTTTCGCTCTCCCCCTCGCACTCTTTCTCTCCCTCTCTCTATCACTGTATATTTCTATGCATCCTTTGGTTGGTACCTGCTCTGCCAGTACAGTATATTCATTCTCTTTCTCTTTCTCTCCCTCTCTATCTCTCCCTCACCAGTCTACCGAAGTTGTTTCTTTAATCCCATCTTACATTGTCCCTTTCTCCTTCAGCAGATGAAAAGAAAGAAAACATTTGGAAATCCTCGCCTTTCCTCACACAATAGAAATAACCTTCACAATCCAATGTTTACTTCATGGAATCAAACCAATCATGGATACACAACTGTAAGGCTTACATGGGCACGAGAATTACAGGGAGGAGATATTTTAAAAGGCATTTTAAAATGAATCCCTTTGTAAATGACACAGATTTGTGATCATGGAGTGTCACTCCTCCCATTCACGGGACTGTTGAAATGAAAGTAAGCACCCCTTGGTCTCACCCTGTTTTTTCCCCTATTCGGAGGTGTGGCTCTCCGTCTCCGGTACTGTATGGATCTTGGTGTTGTGGATTAACAGATCTGGCTGCCCTCGAGGATTTAGATGGGATCACACTCCGCTTTATACTTGCTTTGGCCTTGGACTGATTTCGGATTTTCCCATGGAAAACCACGCTGGGAAAATATCAGAGCACCAACAGCAGGATGCAATCTATCCAAGGAGATCTCTGGCTTCAACTCCGGCCACATTTGATGTCCTGGTGTTATTCTGATTGGAGCTCACACTCCACCCTCTTATATGAGTCCGCATGGTTTTATCTGTAACCCTAAAATACAGTCAGATTGGTGTTAAAAATCCCAAATGAGAAAATATGCTTTGACTGATATTGAAGATAAAATTGTGTTAGGATATCAAGGTATAGGGGTTACCCCCATTGCTCTCTATGGCGGTTTGCCTCCCAAACCGAATGCTAGTCAAATACCTTTTGGATATATAGTTGTTTCTATTGTTTCTAGTGGGGCTGGGGGGGGGGGGGGGGGGGGGGGGGAGTTGGGGGGTTGAGCTACAGCAATTAAATGACTAAAATGTTGATTTGTCGGCCATTAGCCTTTGATATTCAAAAACACATTTCGTCAGTTCCCATGTCACGAGGCTCAGTCCACTTCAAAGCAGTGTTATCTGACTCCCCTCTGAAATTTGTCTTTGAGCTGTGACTTTTTGACAATTTGGAATTGTTGAGCTCCAAGCAGATGCTTTTAGAAAGCAAGTTCTGGCAGACTCTTCGGTATTTTAGTTTTGGAGAGCAGGGCGGGTCACACTTGTGTGGTGGAGCTCACGATGTTTCCTTTCCTTCAAACTGCTACTATCTGTGAAGCCAACAACAAAAAAAGAAAGAACCTATGAGACAATCACTCTCCAGACAAATATGTTCATAAATAATTTATAAATAATAATAAGTTCAAAGACAAAACAGTGTACGTATTACATTAAGGTTAATATGCTTGGGAGAAGAAAAGACAAAATGCCTTTGGGGCTTCACCCTGCAAAAGAGGCAGACAGATACAATGGAGCATGTTTTACAGACAGCCATTTTGAACCTGCCCCTGTCTCAAAGGGCTTTCACAACCTCTCTGCATGTTTCACACGTTAAGCATGCTGTAGAGATGGCTGCAGCGCATGTCCTTCCACCTCGCACGTTTGCATCCGCATGATGCGTATGTCGATATTCAAAACCCCCATGGAGATCCATACCAGGTGTAGTGCTGACAGCAAATGGCACATGAGTCACAGTGAGTGGGGTGGAGGGGAGAGCACAGGGTTGGCGAGTGAGTTAAATCAAAAAACAGTCCCCTACGCCTCACAACACGTTGCCCTGTAATGTGACAGACTTCTTTGCCTCCCATCAGTGATCCCATGTCTATTACATAACAGCATGCCAACCTTTTTCATGCAAGCCTTTGTTTTAATGCCAAGTTTAATGGGCGGATGCAATTGGAGCGTGTGCTATAACAGCCATAATGTCGTGTTCTCTGTCTGTGGCTAGGGTTATATGAGAGCATCAAGGCATGGCCATTGTGCATGTGTGTGTGTGTGTGTGTGTGTGTCCCTCTCGCCCTCGCTCTCTTACTATTCTAAACACACCATCACCTCATCTCTGACTCTCAATTCATCATTTAGTGAGGGAAGGAGGAAAATAGGGGGGAGGGGGTGTGTGTGTGTGTGTGGGGGGGGGTCTTGAGAAGCAGATGACAGAGCATAGAGGGGAAGCAGGGGGAAGGTCATGAACTCATTGGAGGAGGGAATTACTGTCAAATTGAGCAACGGTTCAATTATTGGGGGGCTGAACTAAACCTTTGACAGGCCACGATGGTCAGTCGGGGATATAATCCAACCCTGGTCCAACACAACAACAAACCACATGTTTAGGGACATTGGATGTACTCTGCTTCTGTGTGTGTGTGTGTGTGTGTGGGGGGGGGGGGGGGGGGGGGGGCGCTGAGGGCAGGCTGTATGATCTGCATCTGCAATCAATGTGCAGTGTAGCATTTTGCACGCAGCTGAGTTCACAGCCTGATATGTGTCGTTAGAGTGGCTATAAGGCCAAGTTAGTTGGTAAGTATGAAATGGGCAAAATGTACTCCTCCCTGCCCATCAGCTTATTCTATTATTAACCCCCCCCCCCCCCTTGCCAGCCCTTTCTGAACATCACTTTGTTCCTTCTCCTTTGCATGGTCCCATTGGATATTGGAGAGGGGAAAAAAACATGTAATTCAATGGAGGTACTTTGGGTATCGGCAGCAGTAAAACTCTGCATATTCAATGTGTGTGTGTGTGTGTGTTAAGTGTGTGTGTGTGTGTGTTAAGTGTGTGTGTGTGTGTGTGTTCATGTGCGTGCGTGTTGGCGCGCAGGCACTCACAAGTTTAATTCTGTTTTTATTATTAGGCAGCCTGATTTAATATTAATCAGCAAAAGACAGCAGAGGAGCAGTAACCTGGAATGATTGCTGTTTCTGTCTCTCTCTCTCTCTCACACACACACACACACACACACACACACACACACACACACACACACACACACACACACACAGACACAGACACTGTGCTATGTGACCAGACTTTTAACACTGTTGCACATAACCACTATTCACTGGCTGGGAGGTGAGGGAGAGCAGGGCAGCCGAGAGCAGAAGGATAACAAAGATGACAGATAAAAGTCCCGGGAAAAAAGACCTAAGTGAGCTAAGAGGAAATTAACCGGAATCCTGGAGATATGTCTTATTCTTGGTCTGAGAAAACAGTTGAAGTGTTTCGTTTCATAATTTGATATATCTGTTACTGAAAACCTGTTGCATCCCTTGTCTCCAGACTAAAAAAAGGATTGTATCGCAAAATGTGAATACTTTAGGACTTAGATTAGAAGTATTATCTTAATAAGAGGAGGTGAAACTCTTTAAATGGTAGATATGCTGGAACAAGAGCCCTTGCAGTCTACCTTTTTTCCTTCCCTTTGTGGCTCACTTCAACAGCAGTAGGGGAGAGCAATTTTGTCTTCCTCTACTGAGTGCAGCATCAGTCCTAATAGGAAAGCTTTTAGTACAGTTAATTAAGAGACACCCATATGCAATATGTGATGCTCAATTTACCGGAGCTCTCTTTCTCTCTCTTCCTCCCTCTCTCTAATCTCATTCAGAATCATTCTCTGTGACTCCCCTCTCTCCTCATATGGATTGCTCTCTATAAATCTTGTCCTCCATCCCTTACTATGCCCTTTCTGTTTCATATGCACCCTTTTGTGCAGGTGCCATTTTGAGCCCCACACACTCGATAGATTCTCTCTTCTATTGCGCTCTTCTCTCGGCCGTCTCTAAATGCTCAACAAGATGAGCTTTGACGTGCCTAATTTAGGCGGGAGAGGAGAGGGGTGAGAGAGGGATCGAGAAAATGGTGCAGGGGAAGAGATGTGGAAACCGAATGAGTCCGACTGGTTAGGAAGAAATATTGAGTGATGAAATGCTGGGGAGCAGTGTTGATGGGGAAGACAAATATAGGTGGAGCGTGAGCTGAACGGAGGAGCAGTGAAGCTGATGGTCATTTACCAAAGGTGGATGAGGAGAAAGAATATGTAAACTCAGCGTGAGTTGGGATTATATATTGTACGTGTCTGTGTGTTGAGGGGTTGTATAACTATAATTACGAGCACAGACCCTCAGAGAAGAGGACGGAAGTGCATGGACGGGATATTAAGATAGATACAGAAAACAGATAAAGGGGAGATGATGGGGGTGGGGGTTAATGTCCATATCTATGATTGAGCACTAATTAACAGTCTAGGGTTCATTATCTTGTGGTGAATTATTTCCCAGGCTTTGCTGTGTTTGCATCCCGGGGGAAAGGCCTGGGTCACCCAATCGGTCCCCCCTGCCTGTCTTTGCAGACTGTAGGCTACTCACCAGAACTGCAAAACGCACAGGTTTGGGAAGACGGAGACCTTGGTCTGGTTAATGGGATCCTAAACAGGGTTGCTTTGCCGCAAGCAAGTGATCAATAAGCAATCACGTTGGCACGGGAACAAATTATTTAAATCTAATCAGTTAGTTTTCTCTGCCTGACAGTAACGAGCTGGCTGGCGTGATTGGCTGTCCAGCAGTTGATCAAACGCAGACAGCCTGGTGGGCATAACTGTTTTCTTAGCGTCTGCTATACCGTGCTAAAAGAAAGAGCCACCTCTTTGTCATGGAGACAGCATTAATAATTTATGAAACATCTTCTTTCCTCTCCGACGTCTGTAATCATTATGCCGATTGTGTCAGGAAGCAGTGTGCTAAAATACTCCGTTGAATAATAATTGAATGGCAGTCTCCCCAGGAATCTGGGATGGACCATTCCGTTTCCATGACCTGTCATACTCCACAGTCTATTCAAAATTCAGTAAAAATAAGCCCATGCTAACACCATATGAATGCTTAGAAAGCAAATGTAGCTAGTCATATATGTGCACATTTAAAGCACAAATGGCTGGAAATGTGCATATAACCCCTATTTGTTGCTGTTTTATGATGCGTACAGGGAGACAAATTGCCGAGTTGCAGGCAGAAATTGTTCATGCCCTCGGCTGAGTTTGATAAATTCCGTCCGCCGAGCTCCACTAATCACCGCGGCCTGCCATGCAGCAGACACGCCTACTCCTCTCCCCTGGGAGACTTCTGCTCCTGATCTCAGGGCAGTCACACAAGCAACACCCGCAGCACACATCACACACACATAGATTATGAGCAAATTCACAGACGACGTAATCATATAATCCAGCAATATCCCCCTAGCTGTATTCACGCATTTACAAGTGGAGTACAATGTCCTCTCCTCTTCTAACTGACAACAAGACAGCTTAATCCCAAATGGCTCTCCTCTACCCTTCTGCCATATGTGTAGGTAATGTGTACACTACAAACATTTGCATGTCTGCCGTGCCAAATGCCACACACACACACACACACATACACATGCACAACACACACACACACACACACACACACACACACACACACACACACACACACACACACACACACACACAGAGTACTCTTTCCTGTTCCCTGTATAAGTGTAATTGATGCGATGACTGGAAATAAACAGGCAATTTAGGTGCTGGACACCTCACTGCTCTCTCCTCTCCCTCCCCTCTGCTCTCTGTCTCTCTGCTCTCTCTTTCCTCCCTCCTCTCTCACATCAGAGCCACACAGCCAAGCAAATATATGGGTAGAGAGAGAGAGGGAAGGAACGACCTTGCTTGAAAAGAACAGACCAAAAAAAAAAGTGTGAGAAAAGAAGCAGGTTCCTGGTTACCGGCGGAAGGAATGGTGAAGAGGGGGATGGCGGACCAGGAACAGAGAGTAAGCTCTGCTGTGACTCATGTCGGGATGACACGTTTAAATGACAGCTTGAGACCCCACGGGAGTGCCACCGAGCGCACCGACGGAGCCCACCGTTGGTGCCTCTGCTCCCCAGGTTTGTTCAATCAATAAAGTGGCTGTTGCTTTCATCAATTCATACTTTCAGAGGATGTGGAGTTAAAAAAACATGCAAAAAAAACAGAGAAGATTACTCGGCTGCTTAGCTAAGCCGTGCGATAAGGTAGAGAGGGGGAACCACTGAGTGAGCACTCTCACCCCGCCGTGACTTGTTCCGGTTAAAAAAAAAAAAGCCAGTCGCTTGTTTGAATGATGGGTCACCCTGTCTCAGCCACTCAGTCCAGTGAACTGTGCTCCAACCTTCACTGCCTGGAGCCAGCGGCGGCGACAAAGACACAAACACAAACAACAGCCCAGGCAGAGAGAGCCCGTCACTCTCGGTCCACCACGTTGATTGAGGACTGGGTGCGTGTCTGTTCACAGTTTACCACCCCAGATGCTTTATGTGTGTGTGTGTGTGTGTGTGTGTGTGTGTGTGTGTGTGTGTGTGTGCTTACACACAAAGTCTATCCCGTAATGATCCACCCCGTTGTTTGTCTGCATCTTAATGTGCGTGGGGGGAATGTGTAGCACTTTCCTCTCCCAGTTTGTCCTGTTAGGATCAGTTCGGAGCAGTCACACTGCATGAATATTAAAAGGTTGAAGCCCCAGTTGTGTGTACTTCCAAGTTAATAATAAATGAGATCTAATGATTTAATGGCTCCGCATGTTGACACATCCCATAGGCTTTGGGCCACTTGGGCCATCATACTGTACAGGGCGTACACAGACTAATGGAGAACCGGCATTATAGAAACAACAAGACAAATGGAGAGAGAGACAGTGGTGGAGAGAAGGAGATTGGGTTCCGTTCCCATCTAATTCTAGAGGTCTTGATAATCTCTCGCTCTTTCTTTGACTTTAAGCATCCTTTGTTGTTTAGCCCTAGCCTCGCCCCCATCTCCAGTCCTTTTTACTTTGTGTCACTTGCCATTCTGCGGTTTCTCATGTAGACTTGCTCATTCACTTTTCATTCTATTCTACTATCCCTGCACCTGAAGCACACACACACACACACACACACACACACACACACATACACACACACACACAAACAGAAATAAACACTGTCGCTCCTCTGCCACTGCCACACTGACCAAAATAAAATACTCCATTAGCTATATTGACGAATTTAATATAGACAGTTAGACTGGGCACCATTGTCTGCCGTTGGTCACGGAAAAGCTTGTCACTATAAAGCCTTTCCCCTTCATAACGCATCCACCAAGGCAATCACTTCACTGGTGATACAACCTTCTGAATTTGCCAAGCTAATATTTTTTTCCCCTCTAAATTCACTCCTTTCTTTTCAAACAGCATGTGTGTCTGGATCTATTCCCAACCATATGGTTCCTTAGGCCTGGCTGGCACAAAGCTTAAGCCGTCTGACACTTTGCTAAATTGCATATCAAGCTTTCAAGTAGCACCCCAGCAATGTTTTAGTCTTATTGCTAGAAAATTGAGAAAACACATCTTCTCTGAAATACCCATACCAGTATAAATTAAGGCAGGCAGGTAATGTGAGGCTCTTGTTTTAACCTTGCCCTAATGCTTGAGAATGTGAAGTATGGGAGGCTGCACTGCACTATTACGTAAACAGATCAGATTGTGTGTGTCAATTTTGTTGAGCAGGACGTGTCAAACAAATGTCATAATAATCTGTTTGATCGGAGAAGGTAAATCATAAGCTCAAATACGGAGGTTTGACTCAATCTCAAATGAATTCCCCTATTTGTACTTACAATTATACTTGTGTTAATCATTTTCAATCACGAAAGCCTCTGAAAGAAGCAACATTTCAATCCGTGTGGTAAACATCTTTAAATTCAGCGATAAAGTAGCACCACAAACTCCGAAAGAACATTTTCAGCACAGCTGATCATACTACTCCATTTCACAAAAGAGGGAGCCATGAAGTGCCTTGAGGGAAGCTAGTTTGTACAAAGGGGTGAGGAGCATAGCGAAGGGAAACAAGAAAGGCATGGATCTCACCAAGCAACAGGAGGGTGACAGTGTGGCCAGTGGGTGGGTGACAGTGTGGCAGACACTCTCTGCCACCAACACACACACACACACACACACCTGGGTTACTGCAGTGCACAGGTTACTCTACCCAGGGTGCACATACAGCAATAAACACATACTACATCCCACTCCTTGAGAGACCTTCTCACTCATACTCCATACCCAGTCTCATCTTCACGCCTATTGAGTGTACAGTATTTGAATGGCGCTGCTATCGTTCGGGCCCTTTCTCTTGTTGTTTTTGAATACGATCTGCTAATGTAATCCAATTAGGTGCGGTCGTCTGCTTTATCTCATTACGTTAAGCTCCCTGTGACGGCTTGTCTGCCGCTTAACACGCATCCTCCACTAAAACATGATTGATTGGTGGATCGGATTGAAGGATTGATTGATCGGTCTAGCGGTAAATAAAAACACCCCATATAGCCTGCGAGACATTAGAGTGGGTTTAATACCTTTAGGGCTGGGAAGGAAGGCGTGATGGGAGGTAATACACACAGAGGCGTCTCGTGGGGGGGTAGGGGGGCGTAAAACCGATGACGATAGTCGATTCAACGTTCCCTCCACTTACTGAACTTACATGAAGCGAACGCGAATGACTTTATGTTTTTCTTTTCTTAAAAAAAAAAAATGATAAGTGTCAGAAATATTTATTGATTGCAGACTATAAAGGGATAACGGATGGATTTTTCTGACTGCAAAGAAGCAGCCACAGCGTCAAAAAGGAATTTCATATGATAACTGACTCACAGAATTAGATTACAAGTTTTTAGCTTGGCCAAACAAAATGATAAAACAAACACCATAAAACCTGTAGGTTTCAATTAGCACAATTCAGCTCTTCACTTGACCAGTTTTAGGCCATTTTGTTGATTTACTGCACAATTTGCATACAACAAACAAATGTGTAAATATGCATTTACGTGCAATCCAGTGGATGGTCTCCCAGGGTTCAAACTGTGCTCCCATAGGTGGGCTACATCCTGGTCACCTATGACCCCTAAACAATGACCTCTGCAGTGCAAAATAGGTGAAACATCAAAATACACGTGGAACCAAACATTCTACAAAATGGCTCCTCCTTACATGTCAGTTGATATTTCTTGGACATAACAAAATCTTTCACACATAGCTGGTGTTAACAGTCACATGCATAAACAGCTATTTGATCATGAAAAAGCAGTCTGTATTGAAAAATCCCCACACAGCTGGAATAGAGCATATCTAATTCCCTGTGGACAGAGGCTTGAAATTCAACACATCACATCAGAAAAATGAAGTGAGCCCAATTAGCCCTGGGAAGTCCGCTCACTTGTCATTAATTAGTGTTATGACAAAAATAGCAATGGCGATGATATCAATACGATACGGACGTCTCTGCAAGGCATGTGAACTGTCTCACACCAACCCACAGACATACTTTACAAATGCAAGCTGCTCCACAAACACGCACAAAGCACACAAAGACTGCACGCACACACGCGTACAATCACACTCGGTCTAACCCTCTCTCTTTTTCTCCTTGACCCAACAAAACAACAAATCCTCCTTCCTGTTTATTCATCACTGCCTCCCCTCTTTTATCCCTCAATGTTCAGTCTCAATCTCCAGCTTTAGCCTGTCGCTCTACTTCATTTTCTTTCTATTTCTGTTACCCTCTAATCTGCAAGTGCATTGTGTGTGTGTGTGTGTGTGTGTGTGTGTGTGTGTGTGTGTGTGTGTGTGTGTGTGTGTGTGTGTGTGTGTGAGAGAGATCGCTCGTGCATGTGGTTTCTCACAGTGCGGCGGGGCTTTAATATCAAGTGTTGGACTTGCACTGGTTCTGTACAGTAATAATCCCAGATTACACATAGCCATTGAGCAACTGAGTGTGTGTGTGTGTGTGTGTGTGTGTGTGTGAGAGAGAGAGAGAGAGAGAGAGAGAGAGACAGAGACAGAGACAGAGACAGAGAGAGAGAGAGTGTGTGTGTGTGTGTGTGTGTGTATGTGTTTGTGCATGCAAGCATGTGTATAAATGTGTGAGATTGATTGTCTGTGTGAGGGGCTGGGAACACTGAGAAATCATTGAATACATGTTTGAGACCATGCGATTAGGGATTCTAGTGTGTTTTGAGTCATTATGTAAGCACAAAGCACACATAGGGAGGGGAATTATACCCATTTAAGACATGGGTGCTAGCATGAACCTAATCTTGTACTGTAGTGTGTCCAAAAGTATTATCTTGTCCGCTGCATTTGTGAATACATAATCTGATGCGCTTGCAATGGCTGGCATCTGAACTTTCATAATCTGTTGGAAAAGTCCACAATCATGTCTTCCAGAAAAAAACTGAGTGATTGGATCCAAGTTTTATGCTAAGCCCACAACAACCCCCGAAAACTCACCCACATTTCACAAACTATTTGGGCCAGAAGGTGATAATACATTTCTGGAGATCTAAACTGCATGAAGCAGGACTGAATTGTTTATCTTAATTGCAGTGTGCCTTTCTTTTTCTTAGGTGAAATGTATTCTCAATTAGGTCTTTCTGTGTGATATATCAAAGACTCATCGTGGCTGGAGGATATTCCGTGCGTGGGTGTGTGTGCGCGCTCAATGTGTTTATGTGCACACACATTCAACAGGTATATCAAGATTGGGTGTGTATAATACCGCAGAGGCAGGAAACGTCTTCCTATTACTGTTTGTACTGCAGCCACCTGAGAACACTATAATAGAATGCATTTATATTTCATCTTGCAAGTCTAAAACCACTTGAGGGCTTTAGAGTCAAAGCGCTTTGATTGCGGAATTTCTACTGATTATGCATTTTCGCTAATAATGAATACTGGCCTTGGTATCTGTACACTGGTAAAAGATAGGGCACCGTAAAAAAAAAAGAGATTAATATTCTGTTCTTTGTCGTAGGCCATTCCCATCTCTCTCTCTCTCTCTCTCTCTTGCTCTCTCTCTCTCTCTCTCTCTCTCTCTCTCTCTCTCTCTCTCTCTCTCTCTCTCTCTCTCTCTCTCTCTCTCTCACACACACACACACACACACACACACGCACACACACATACATCCATACACACACGCTCACATACACACGCTCACACATACACAGCTCTAAGCCCTATTAAAACATTTCTTAATTTTATGTATTTTGGTGGTCCTGTTTTGTTCTTCAGTTGTATTCTTCCCCTCTTCATGTTTATTGTTTCGTGTGGATTCCAAAGAACAAATAAAAGGAATTTCAATATGAATGAAACAAACCACAAGCTGATAAGACCTAGGGGTTTTGATGTGGGATAAAAAATAAAATCCCTCCACTAGATTGGATTCAGGCCTCTTTCTAAATTCTTCACTTGACATGAGAATATAAATCAACAAGGGCGGACACGAGTCCCAGAATATGACGAACAAGCTGAAACTGGATGATATCTGCTTCGTTAAACCTAAAGGATTAATATTTATATATATATTTTTTATAGGTTGAAAGGATGCCAAATTTATTAAAGCATAGATTATATAGCGTTGAATTATCCCACCAAAATCACCGGATGTAGAATGAATCCAGGAATTGTTCCAAAAGATATCTTTCAGACTTTGGGGCGGGTATTTCCAAAGTAGGACCCTGGGGTACTTGGACAATCAAACTATTTTTAAAGGGCTGTGAATTCTGAATAATTATAATCCAGTAGTTAAAATGGTACAGTAGGATGGTTACCACACCTTGGGATATGCAGGATACTAGCGAATGTGTTGAAACAAAAAGTAGAAGCGATGACAATGAAGACAGAGGAAGAGATAGGCATGTCTTCCATGAATTAGTCATGTTCATATGTGTATGTCTCTAGGAGTTGGCTAATATCTGCACTTGTGCTGGCACATCCACCGTGCCCTACTGCTAGCCAGCTGTCACTGTGGAAGACGGGAGGATGGAGGATGCCGAACAAGAGAGAGGCGAGGGAGGAGAGGGAGGGGTGTCAATGCGAGGACACAACCCCTAGGGGTTTAGTTCACTCTTGTGTCTCGTTTCGGCCCCTCATGATAACAGAAAACACGGTTGCTCCAAGGCGCAGAGAACTTCTGCAAGACAGACTCCCCACTAGGGTAAAGGCGAAGGGGAAAGATAACGATTTGAGAAAGAGAGCTGGGCAGGTTTTTAATAAGGTATTAAGGAGGAAACTCGGCGCTATTGATCATAATGGTAAAGGAAAACAATAAATACGACACATTAAAATAAAGGCCATGCAATAATATTGCGGAATTCAGATTTGAAATGCATGCCCCCCCAGGGGCCACGGTGACATTTAAGATACAGTTCAGTTCTAATGTGGCAGCACCATTATGCACACATTTGCATTGCTGTATTTGCCGCGGAACTTTCCTGTGGGTGAGTTTCAACCCACTCCCAGGGCCTGATAATGTCCCCATATTCATGAGCTCACCAACTAATAGGGACAAACTGTCCAAGAATAAATGTGGCTCCTCCGGGGTAAAAAGCGACTCGGGAGAATTCTAATAGACTAAAATGACAGTAGAAAATGCAACAACATTAGCACAGTTCAAGCTGGCTGGGGGAGGTGGGGAGGGGGTTAGCTATTCTAAACAGTGAAAAGAGCCATTGGCATGAGACTCAAGAAGCATTCTGCAGGCTTCGGACCCATTCTACGTTGCTTATACGGAGGCACTCAGAGCCAATTGGGCCTATTGTTAGGCCTATCAATAGATGAGGGACCGTACAACATCTAAGGCCATTATGTACCTCTGGATGCTATTCTCAAAGACTCTATGACCACCGCTGAACGCATATAAATGATGCATGTGCACAGATAGGATGAGAGAGATAGCGAGGGAGACGGTAGAGGGGAGCAGATGAGAAATGATCAGGGATGCTGGCTATATGCTTGGTTTACGTCCACTGTAGAGACTGGGAGACTGAGGAGCACATTCAAATAAATCATTACATTCCAACTCCAACACATCTTGCCATTGTTTGGCGATGGAACCACACTGAGAATTGCAGGGGGGGGGGGGGGGGGGGAATTTGACCAGATAACCACATAAAAAAGAGAAAATTCTGATATTATTTGTTTTTTTGTAGGTTACCCGATACAGTTCTCCAACACTGTGATGTCATCTCTTGTTGCATAGGGGTTGAATAAAGAGAGGACGAAACAACGAAACAAAGCATACACCGTTTTCCCAAAACAAAATGTTAGTGTGCTCGTCCTTCGCCAATGGGCAAATTGGTTTGAAGAATAGGCCTAAGACACCAAGGCCAAAACCAAGCAGTAACTACAAGAGCAATGAAGAGTACTGAAAGAGGGGAATCTTGTCTTTCATTCAAGCTACAAGGATTTCAGATCTGATTTCTGAAGGTTAATGCCATGTCTAACATATATACTGTAGTTACTGGGCATTATTTATACAGATCTGCAATTTTAGAGCTGAAGGGGGAGAGTGAGGGAGAGAGAGAGAGAGAGAGAGAGAGAGAGAGAGAGAGAGAGAGAGAGAGAGAGAGAGAGAGAGAGAGAGAGAGAGTGAGAGAGGGAGAGGGAGAGAGGGAGAGAGGGAGAGAGGGAGAAATTGTGAATTTGTCACGCACAGGTAGGCTTGCCATAGGCTAGGCAATAGGCTAAGCATGCTTTGCATACCTACCTGTTCGATCAGGCACACACAACTACACAACTATTACACTTTACCTCTTGTCTTCTGAATTGTTCATTCATCCTTATCACATTTGTTGCAATATGTGTGAGCATTATGACATGTGAGACATCTAAAAAACCAGCCTCACCCACATCTATGCACAATTAAATTTAGGATATCAAACTGGTGTACCGTGAAACGTATCATCACATTTATGTGACACGGATTGGAAATGTTCTTGTGACAATCCATTTACATCAATCATGATTCCCCCCGACCTCTTACCTTCTCAGTATTGTCCTTTGCATCCCAAGCGTTCTGTCTCCCAAATCTGACGTAAAGCCTCTCCACAGCTTTTGCCGTGTGTGACACTTGCGAGATCATCCGATGCGTTCCATAGGCAGGTAAAACGACAACATCAAAATCACTGATTTTAGTCTCAGATGTGGTGGTGGTGGACCGCTGCAATTTGGAAAGCGTGAGTCCGACGGTCACTTGCCACTGCGATCATACGCTGCCTGCGCGTCTTTTCCCTCTATCTCTTTCTGTAGCCTATAGGCTAACAGCTCCCCCACCCTCCGCTTTTCTCAAATCATCCCGCTGCGACACAGGCTGAAGTGATACACCAAATAAACAAAATGTGCCTGGACTGGTCATCGGGACATGAGTATGCCCGCCCTTAGCGTGTGCCTTGAATTGGTCATTGTTCTGTACTTCCATGCGCAATGAATCGTTCTCTTGGTCTGAGAATCCAGATGATGAATAATTCCCTGCAGAGGTTGAAACGTATTTTATTTTCACATTCATATGGTGGACAGAGAAGTAAGTAAGAGACAATTAAAAGGGATGACTTTTTCTTGCACATTCCTTCGAGGAAAAAGGAGAGGTGATTTTGCCCGCACCTCTCACCCTCTCGCTCGCTGGCATGCTCTCTGTTAGATGTTGGCATCTGTCATTGTAAAGTGTTCACTAATCTGGATGGTAATCTAGATGAGGCAGCCAGCTGTGGTTTATGAGCTTTCGGGTATTTGAGCTGTTGGACATATATAAGTCACTATAATAGTCCCTTCAATTAACTAAATGTTTCAAAGTTTGTCAAGTTGAACCTACAGATTAAACAAGATTATTATTATTTGCTATAGTAATTTATCTGTCTCTTTCTGTGTGTTTTGTGTATGTATGTGTGTGTGTGTGTGTGTGGGGGGGGGGGGGGGGGGGGGTCGTAGACACACAGGAGCAATGCAAGAAAATAAACCAACTGTCAGTGGTGGTGGTTTCTTCTCTAACAGATGACCCACCCAACTTCTACCAAGGCTCAAACAGAGGGTCTTCACCAGTCACAAGCGAGACATCTGTTGTCCCCTGAGTAGAATGAACCTCCGAGTAGGGTAGATCAGGAAGGTACCTCCCAACACAATGGCTGCGGTGTCAGAGCCACGGGCAGGGTCAGACTTGGAGCAGCTGTTTACATTTGTTCAACAAGCCAATACCTGTCAGTAAGAGGGTAGTTAATGAATCAACACCTGTGAATGAATTAGGCAGAGTGGAGTCACACCTTGGTCATCACTGGTGCGGGTGACATGCCATCCAAATGTAGCACTTTCAAGATGCTACTCAGGCTGAATATGTAAAAGTTTTTTTGCGGCGTTTCACAGGGAGACCGTACTAGCTTGTATAATTATTCTATCAGATATCAAAAAATTCTGTGAAACGATGCAATTTATTTGTCAAAGAGTAAATAGCAGATAGCAAGAGGAGTGAATCTGAATCTCTAATTTGTCATTCTTCCGATTTCATATTTAGAGTTTTTTTTAATTGTGGTTTACGTTGATATGTCTGTATTCATGTCTCTCTCTGTATTTGTGGCAATGCATCACAGATAGAGAGAGACAAATGTTCTTAGAGACGTTTCAGCAGAAACATTATCCACCCGGTTGATCTATATTCGTGATGGGCATACAGTATGAGACTCTGTCTGAAAAATGGTTGAGAGCAAACATTGATGAGCTCAGTCAATTTTGAGCTCCCACTCAGCCCAGGGTGCTCTCAGTCCTTCCCCTCTTACCCCTTTTAAAGGGACCATTGGCCTCCGCCTGGCCTAATGCAGTTGCTAAAGGATCCTGGACACTTGATCACAAACTCAATTGACATTTATATTCTATGTTCGAGACTACACTTACGATAGGCATTTTCAAGAGATTTTTTATGAAGTCGAATATTTTTGTAGCATTACTCTCGAGAAAAGGATGTATGATTACTCAGTACAGCTGGGTCACTGGAAGTCCATACATCAGACATGTAACATAAACAACGTACGCATATCCTCAAAGGACATGAATGATTTAAATGTGTGTACTCTCCTCACTTGCTGACAGTACTGTATATGTACATAAGTCGCATATGTGTGTGTATGTACAGAAGTCGTATGGGCCAACACTGCATACAGTCAAACCAGGAACTATGAAAATACTGTGTATTTGCTCAGAGAGATTATAAGAGCACCCCTCGTCCCAACCCAGCCATCCACTGTCTTTATGCATGAGTCTCATCACTGGAAGTATATTAAAACGAAAGCGGAGCGTGATTGGCTGTGGCACCTAATTGTTTTTCTCCTGTTCAGTCAGAACAATTAAAAGGCGGAATTGACAATCGAATTGCTTGATGGTCGCAGCTGTAACAAAGGGAGGAGGAGATGACTTGGAATGAGATATTGTAATGTCTGAGCGACGTTTTGGTGATACTCCCATTGGGTTTGTGCGAGTGAAATGAAGTGGACCAGGAGAAGGTGTGAGAACAAGGTTGGGAGTGGAAATGGTGTCCTTATTTTCCACATCAAAAGTGATGTCTGTATAGAAGTGTGGTTGAGTAAATTTGGTGGTGTTCTTCAGCTTTACGCCACTGCCAGAGCTTAAAGATTATAGTGTTTGTAAATTATGGGTTTGGCGAAAGTACATCCCTCACACTCAATGCAGTAGACCTTAGAAGCATGCACTTAAAACGAACTTTTCGACGTTGTAGATAGATTCTAGTACTAACCTCTCAGACCATAACCTCACTACATTGCATTTTTCTCTGAGTTTCTCTGAAGGCCACCTTGGGCCTGTCCCTCTAGACGGCACGCGAAGAAGGGATAGAGGGGATCAAGAGACAGAAAATAAGCAATCTCTCTCCTCTCCATAATTAACAAGGTTTCCGTAACTAGCCTTTGGGCCTCGCCGTTGCCATGGTTACCACCATCCCCAAAATATATTTGATGAGTGTAAAGTATCCGGGCGTCTATGAGTATGAGCCCCACGTGCACTTTTATTCCTGTCACATCAGGAGCGTGCACAGCTAACCCCTCCCCGCTACACATTAAACAGACACACACAAACACATCTACACTTACACCCCCCCCCCCTCCTAAAACACACACACACACACACACATCCACACTTACACCCCCCCCTCCTAAAACACACACACACACAAACAGGACTCACATAGCCCTTGAAGTGTTTTTAATAAGAGGATTTTTAATACTTCAAACCCACGTGTCGGCTTGTATTTTTTCAAAGCTTCAGCTGGTCACCCTCAATCTGGAGGCACTTTCAAACCCATATCTCCACATGGGCTTTTTGATCTACACTCATCATGGCATCAAAGCCAAATACCACTGAACATCATCATTAGTATTCCTCAGCAATTGTGGAAATGATGGTGATATTGCCGTGTGCATAACGTTATGTGTATCTGTGTTTGTGTGTGTGTGTGTTTGTGTTGTTACTCAAGTGAAAATCAACAAACTGGTAGCTACTATAGCTGGACTTTACCACTATTTTATTTCTCAGCCCTATTTCAGTAACAGACTGTGTCTAGCCCCTGTTGGGACGTTAGATAAAGGTTGTATCTCTTACAGTAACAGCACTATGCCTGCTGGGCTTGTGATAATGAACATGGTGGCAGTAAGGTTAACGACCATTGATGCATGGAGAGTTGTGTTTGCTGTAACAAGGTATTTTGATGTTCGGTGCAAAGTTGTCCGTGTGTCAGTCATGCATTGCAATACCTACTGTATAAGAAAGGATATAGGAGAGAGAGAGAGCAAGAGAGAGCTGAAACTGTGCTTCAGCAGTTTCATTTTAATACAAGTGTGCTTTATGGGTGTGGGCTGTTGTGCAAATATTCATTATTATCTGTGTTGCCCGGTGCTTGTGAGTGCTGTGATGGTGGTAGTGGTACTCTGTGTGTGTGCGTGTGTGTGTGTGTGTGTGTGTGTGTGTGTGTGTGTGTGTGTGGGTGTGTGTGTGTGTGTGTGTGTGTGTGTGTGTGTGTGTGTGTGTGTGCGTTTTATGGGAGAGAGAGGGGTTAAGTGCCTGACTCCACTAACCAATAACGCAATAAATCTGAACTGTGCTAATTCGTTCTCATTGAAGGCATCCTTCCCCTCCCATCGGCAATGTTTTCAAGACACCCTGCATATATTAAACACACACATACACACACCCTTCTTGTCCCACCATTTTATATTTGTTTTTTTTCTATCATTGATTCTTTTTTGGTTTACGTAATTAGATTGGCCCAGGATTTACTTTTATTATTCCAGTTATAAGAGTACTGAAAACATTATTTCATCTCTCTTAAACCCCTCAGGTGTTTCTCTTTTGTATGAAGAGATAATTTGAAGGAAGTCTTCTGTGCGTCTTGCATAAACTAATCCTTAATAACCAGATTTGATCTCTTCAGAATGACAAAAGTTTATGTATTCAATGACAATAAAGCCTCCATAATCCAAACCTCAGATTGCTGGTTAACTGTTCTACAAAACAAATGTAGTTGATATATTCTGAAAAGTGGGATTCAGAAAATATTATTTACATTTTGTGGAGTTGGTGAACAATCATTGCAATGATGTTTCCCATGCAGTCAGATCATTAAGTGTGTTTCAGAGCATTTGTGCATGCACAACACATATGTCAATGTAATTGGATATCAGTTTTTATATTTATTTCATTTCATTATCCTAAACAACCTCCTTGCTCAAGGTTTTATTGTATGTGAATGGTACATGTTTGAATATACTTCGAAATAAAAAGTCCGGTTAAACCAGCTGGTTGACAATAAATTAATCATCTGAGCAGGTCCCCTAAAATTCCAATGGAAGCAAAATCCAATATTTGTACCCTTGAATTCATTTTTGTGGATACCATCCCAATGCTGGGTAGTGTAGTTTTGGCAGTTTTATTTCTTCAGTTTTGCTACTGGCTATTTATCTGCGAGAACCAGTTGTGTGGATAGTGCACACTGGCATCGTGGGGGTCTCTGGGGAGACGTGTTTGCTACTCTAGTCTGCCAGTAAGATTGTAGGTCAGACCATTGAAGAGCCATCCAAGAGCACATAGCTCTTTTTCAGAGGTAATATCTGGGATTCTGACCATAGGCAATATGGCTTGAATGTTCCCTTTCCATGGAGTATGGAATTGGGAACTGGCTTTGTTTTTATTAATTAATTTACTCCTTTGTTTTATTTTTGGCTTCATATTGCTTTTACAACAAGACAATTGTTTCCAGGACAAATTAGTTGACTGGCTAAAGACAAATTCTTGCAACTTCTTCTATGGAGAGTTTCTTTTTTTGATATTTTATTTTAAATTGTGACTTTTGTGCTCATGGAGCTTGTGCTTGTGCTTGTTGCAGTAATGCTTTGATGGTTGCTGACCTTGTTCTGGTTCTTTTAAAATAAAGAGCAAGAAGTGCATCGTCCCTTCACCCTCTCTCCCTTTCTCTCATCCTCTTGTGCTCAGTGCTTTTTCTCGGAGTAGACAAGAGTACAACCTTAGTGTTAATTATTGAGAGACTGGGAGGGAGAAGAGGAGATCATGTCCAAGAGATACAGATATGCCTGATAGAGCGAGAGAGGAAGCGAGAGTGAGAAAGAGAGAGCAAGAAGCTAGGCAATGAAGGGAGAAATGCGAGAGAGAGAGAGAGAGAGAGAGAGAGAGAGAGAGAGAGAGAGAGAGAGAGAGAGAGAGAGAGAGAGAGAGGACGAAATAAAACAACTGTAGTCTAGTCAGCAAGCCATTACTGCACCTGGAGACAAAGTGACACTGAGGGGAACAGTTCGAGGAGCCTCTAGAGACAGTGTGCATACAAATGCCCATACTGTTTCAATAGTAAGCCAAGTCATATTAATGAGTAAGAGATGGGTCTATAGCATCTTTATGTGTATCTTTGTGTGTGTGTGTGTGTGTGTGTGTGTGTGTGTGTGTGTGTGTGTGTGTGTGTGTGTGTGTGTGTGTGTGTGTGTGTGCGTGTGTGGGTGCGTGTGTGTGCGTGTGTGTGTGTGTATTTGTGTGTGCGTGTGTGTGTGTGTGTGTGTGTGTGAGGTCTGTCATGTAGCAGGCCTCTGATTCCCAAGGCCACTACTGCTCTCCGTCTGACTTCTTAAACCTTGCTTTACACAGCCCTTCAATCATTTTTGCACAGATAAGAGATCCAATATTCCTCCTCTCTCTCTATCTCTATATGTTTCTCTGCTTTCTCTCTTTCAATAAGGCCTTCCAAGCCCCTTAACATCTTACAGACTCTGTATATATGACCCTTCTCCTTATGTATCGATAACAAGAAATAACTTTAATCAACCACGTGCAGCAAAACCCATATAATGTCCAGATCTTGTGGTTTTCACATCAATATTTGTGGATCTCAATAGACTTCACACAAGACATTGCACAAGAGTGTCTATTGTTGTTCACGCAATTTTAGTGAAAAATGCAGTGTCTCTTACTGATTACTCATTGAGGGTGCCAAGGCTTCCTGGTTAGCCTGGTTGCGTAAAATTATCTTTTCCCAGCAGGCCACCACCCTCACCGTCCAATCTAAAAGGAGGAAAATATGTCATTCCAACATCTATGTGTTAGCTGGTGCTTACAAAATGTCCTTCAAAAGTCTTTCCGATTCCCTTATGAGATGGGAGCTGAAAAACAGCTCTTCCTCTGCTGTATAATGAATGTCTGTGTTTTTTTCGGGTTTCCATTGTTTAGTGGGCAACAATATTTTTCTACGGGGATGGGTATCCTTTTGTTCGACAGTTGTCTGCACATCAAATTTCAAAAAAAAGTTCACAGCAAGCCATGGCTCAACGGGCTTGACAGGGAATCCCTATCAAAAAAAGGAAGGAAGTTATGGCGTAGGCCTTCCTCTTAAGACAGAATTATTGGCCTCCTGGATCCTAAACCAGGATGCACACTCAAGCCCAGTACGCCAATTTCAATCTCCCTGCTTCATAACTTCTACTTTATCTATGATTTGGGCTCGAACTGATTTTTACAAAATTACTTTCATGTGTTCTGCTTTATACCCACCAACTAGATCAACATAATTAGGAAAGAAATTTACTACCTAACCCCCCTCGCAAGCTCTTACTGGGGATCCCTCCGTCTTTTCCCCCTACCGTTGGTCTCTCTCTCTATCCAATCTTATTTTTTTTCTCATCGCTCTCCCTCTCCTTGGTCTCACAGTGGGAGTGTGCAGTAATTACGCAGTCAGACTGTGTTTACAGATGCAAAAGCGCTTTAATTTATTCCAACTGTTAGCAGTAATTCCCCACTTTAATTTATAGCTAGCACACCCCATAGGGAGAGGGAGATGGAGAGAGGAAAAGGAGATAGGGAGAGCAAAGGAGATAGGGAGAGCAAAGGAGAGAGGGAAGGCAATGGAGAGAGGGAGAGATCGACAAAGAGAGAAAGTAGTTGCATTAATAGTGTAGGTGTTATGTAGCATGTCCACACAGTGCTGTTGGGCATTGTAAAAAGTCAGTCATGTATTTAGAGACATGTCAATCATGTAATTATCTTTTTTCTGTTTCCAAGAATGGATTTAGGGCCACTGCATATCAGATGTCATACAACCTTTTCTTTTGAAAGCAATTTTGAATCTCTCCTACAGAGTATAGATAAAAAGCATTCCATCAAGAATAGAAGAAGGAAGATGAGAAGTGCCATAGCTTCTTTTAGCTGCATATTACAAACCTTCTGAGACAACGGATAAGTACAAAAAGCCACAGTATCTACCCATACCGCCACATGGTATGTCTGTGAAATAGAAACATCAGAATCTTGGTGAAATAAAAATAATTTGCTGTGCACCAAGCTACTTGTGGTTCCAATTGACCTCCAATGCCTGTGTCAGCGGATGTCAGAAGCCATGTACAGCTCAATATCTGCATTTAAATGCATGCAACACAGAGCCCAGCTTGGCAAGGCCTATGCTTTAGTTTTTGGGGGAGAACTGGATTTTCGTAGGCTTATAATTTAACCTTATCCGAATAATGTTAGGATTCAAATGGATGCAGGATGTTCCCCATGGCCATCACTAATGAAATCCTTTGTACTATTATTATTGAATTATTCGTTTTGATGATGGATGATTACTTGACTCTGTCTAGTATCTTCTAGCTGTCTATTATAAATACGTTCTTCTTATGACAAGCCAGTGGCATTTTCGTTAATATTACACTGGTTTCAGACATGGGCAATTCCACCATTCAATATTTACAGTTTAGAGAACCTTCCGCCACCACATCCACCAGAGAAAACAGGAAGATTTCACCAGGCACTCTGCCTGGGCACTAAGTGGTGTTGTCAGCCCAACCTTTTATGGGAGGACTTCAGTTGCAGAGAGATTGAGTCTCTTGGGGGGGAAACCGGGGAGAGTTCAAATGCATTTTACGGTGTACTACGAGGGTTTTTCACTGTAAAATGTAGATCCGGCTTGGAGTGACAGATGGTGTTCAGTCTGTCTGTATGTACTTGTGGGGGGATGTTTTGGGGTGTTTGGGGGGGGGGGGGGGGTCTCAACAATAGATTATCTGTATGAATCCAAGTTCCTTTCTTCTCTTGCAGCCTCGTTTCTTCGAAGGTCCGTTGCCGTTCTCCGGAGTCGCGGTTAGCAGCAGCAGCCGCCTGCTCGAGGAACTGGTGCCCCTGAGTGGGTGTTGTACTACTGCTGAGACGCAGCGTGGGGCCACCCTCATGCAAAATGTCGATAGAGGGTGGGAGATTATTAGGTTGTGACAGCAGAGGTCTTGTGTTGGGAGGCTGGTAGGATTTGGCACGGGGGGAGGTAGAAGGTGTTGACAATGACACAGGGCCCTTGAGTTCACCTGTGTGCCACTTGAGGCTACTCCCCAGAGGGAGGGAAACAAACAGCCACTATCAAGGGGAGCCTGGCGCTCAATTGTATACCCTCAGTGGCTCATTAACATGGGTTAAAGCGTGAAAGCGAAATGACAATGTTCTCCATAGGTATTATATATCCGGCGACTTGAAAAACTTCCATTTTATTATTTATAGAATACGAACGTCGAATGGGTCAAACCAAAAGAAGGATTTTGGTTTGATCATTTTGTTGAAAATCTGAAATGTCATGTGTCATATTGCAAAGATGATACAGTGATAGGTGATTGTTCTATGCGGACGATGATGCTAAGTAAGGTTAATACAGATAAGGTTTATTAGGGTTGATCCCAGCGCATAGCAGTGGCAGTTCATACACAGAGTGTTGGTCTAAACCCACCAGGGACACGCAGCAGGAAGGAGAGAGTTCCTTGTCTTTCCCCTCGTTATATAATAAGAGGACAGCAAGTTAAGTCAAAGCGTGTGTACTCAATGCATGATGACTCGTCTCGATAGTCCAAACATAGGCCTGCAGTCAAAGAGAGAGAAACAGTGTTGGTTAGATTATATCCAAACCCTTGCATTGTACAGAACAGCTACAAGACTCTGAAGGTCCTAACATACTTAAGGCATTTGAGACACACTACAGGCCATTGCCCACACAGGTCCAAATCACACGGGCTAAATGTGGGTACAGGAAGAGATCCCACACTGAAGTTTCTCTTAGGTCTTTGCATCCCGTCAGACCAATCTTTGACCTAATTTGGTTCACCACAGGCAATAATCTAGGCTCTGTTTTGATCACTTTTGTGTCAGCGTGCTGAGCCAAAGTGGGTCACTTTTTGGCTGAAAATGACAACAGGAAAAATAGCACGATCATTTGTTTTTCAAATCATATGGCCTACGTGATATTTGTCCTACTGTGAAGTCAAGAAGTTGAAGCCTAAACATTTTCAGGGTCGTGGTCTACATCAAATGATACAAGAGTAGAAAAAAGGGCAACTCTATTTTTTGAAATATGCTTTAAAAAACAGTACATTTTATATTTGCTGGGAAGGGTCTTATGCAAAAACTGTAAGTTTAAATGTGGTTTGCTATGCATGCAATTCTTGAACTCTAAGTATATAAAAATATATGGTAAATCCTAGTCTGAATAACCTTTGATACTTGTGTGAACCCAATCTTTACCACATATAATTCCCCAAATTTCACTAAGATATTTTTTTGACTTTCTTTATTCAGTATTAAAGCAAACCAATCCTGTAAAATAGCCTGTCTCTGTAATTCAACACTATCTCTAATAGCCACAAAGTCGCTTAGTGTTCCAGCTCATTATCCTCAACTGTGCATAATCTGCCAATGAAAGATATGCAGTCTGGATGTCTTTGACCTACCTGTAAGGTAGAGATTTAGCTAGAAGCGTTTTAGGATGAAAGAAGCTATGTTTATTAGAAGCAGATTTCTTGATTATTTGCTACTTGGTTTTGTTGGCTATTATAGTCCTGTCAAGGTTGAGTGCTGTTAGTTAAACAAAACCATTCACAAATGCCTCGTCATAGGGTTTATTTAGATACACTTTAGGCATGCAAAAATCGATTTTCTTGTCAGTATTTGCTTTAGAGTTATTGTTTAATTGGTAAAATAGTAATGTACTGTAATGCTAAAATCAAATGGCTATGATACCAGTGTCTTTGATTCAAGCTGTGTATCCCTTTAAAGAGAGCTCTCATGCTCTCTTCGAAAGGGATTCATGAAATTGAATATTTTTCTCCATTGTTGTTCTGGATCACTTTGAGAGAGCATCTCTTCAGAAAAGCATTTAAACCCCTGAGTCTGAAAGGGTCTGGACTTGAATGGATTGAGATGAAGGCAGAGTGAGAGAGAGAGAGAGAGAGAGAGAGAGAGAGAGAGAGAGAGAGAGGGAGAGGTGGTATTTAGGTCTCAAACAGACCACAAAAAAAGCCACCAAATCCCTCCTTTCATTATTTTAATTATTTCTGTCTCTTCTGCTTCCAAGTTACTTTTCATTGTTCGTGTCTGCCACTTTCCATTAGATGCTCACCTGACAGAAGGGGTCAAGAGATGGGGAATAGCAGAGAGAAGACATGCTAAACTGGAACGGGGGAAGGCAGAGAGAAAAACAACGACTGTAGCCTAATTGAAACGGCCAGTAGCCATAAGGTATACGAAGCTGCGGACACTTTTGTGTGGTCTGTATGGGCTTAGTGCTTGGCTGAGCACCAATAAGGAAGATGGCTACTGGTGACCTACACAGTATATCAGTGGACCAAGCTACCACTTACTGGAGCAAAGCACCGCATTCTAAAGAGGACCCCGTTGCAGGCAAACATTCATGCCCTTGTGAGGTGTGTTTTTGACATTAGCTCAGACCTATCATAAAACTTGTTCCGAACCAATAAAGGTTTCCATTTGCATGGATGCACTGTGCATGTCCCAATCCAATTAATCAAACTGATGAGTAAAGAAGATTCTATCTCGCCTCCCTCCGTCTCTACTCCCCTCATCTCCTTTGTCCCCACCTTTCTCTCGTTCTATATACACAAACACATTTGCTGTTCTCTCTTCTCTCTTTCTCCCTCAACTCTCTCACTTCCTCTCTTTTTGCATTGATGTATGGCCTAGGTGACAGGTAAAACAAACACTGGGCCAATCGATGCTGTAAACAGGAGTGGAACGAGGTTGTAAATAAGCTGTTGTGGCAAGGGAACGGGACAGCCAGGAAAGAGGGGCGGGGGGAGGAGAAGAGTTCATTTTTTATTTCCTGCTTTAATATCTCATTTGCCTGTCAATGCGACCAATAAAATCACACTGCGTACGATAAAACCCCGTCCCATTTCAATCACTTAGTTGAGCTTCCCATGAGGGCTAAATGTACTCAGCAACCATGTTCCTGAGCTAGGAGTTCAATTAGCAATTCGCTTCGCTTTCTTTCTCATCAGAAGAATTTAGTGAAAATGTTTCAGGACTTCCATGTGCTTCTTGTCTTTTTAGGATGTGCCTGTAAGATTTAGTGCGTTCTTGGCATGCTTTCAAAGCTTCAATGTGATTCATCCTTGAGAGGCGGCTGTTGTGAGCGGTTGGTCCTGCTCTTCTTTTTCTTACTTCCCTCCCATCAGACTCACCTGGGATCCATGTTCTGCTGCTGGTGTTGCTGGGGGAGAGGAAATGTTGTCACACTGCAGCTACAGCTAAGGTAGGCGGGTAGTTGTTGAGTCAGCGCCATGCCTTATTTTGGCACCTTTACAGACACACAACACACACAGAAGAAAAGAATACACACAAGCACAAACAAAACACGAGACAACTCCGCACAATACCACACAACACAACACAGCACAAAACATCACAACAAAAATCAACATAAAACAACACAACATGAAGTAACACAACAGTAATATAGAACACATACAGGTACACGTCCATCCTGTCATCCTCATCAGTTGTATCCTACAGAGACAGCTGTCAGACGAACCTGGCTGGCCTCCAGGTTAAAACCCGGCTACACACACAGTAGGAGGAGAGGGGACGACTGGATATTGACGTCTCAGCTGTATTCCCTGTATCCCCTGTGTTTGGGGGTGAGCAGCAGTCCTCCTCCTTTGCTGAACGGGCTGGGGGCTGCGGAGTTATTCTCAGCGCTGGGCTCATCCCCCACAGACTCCAAAGACGTGTGAAATTACTAATCAAGGATTCCTTCTTGAAGATTCCCAATTAGAGATCTAATTTTCCACACCACTGGGTTGACTTACTCCGTCACAGAGCATAGGGGTTGGAAAGAAGGTTGGGGAGTTGCCATAGATACATATGGTTGGAAGTGGTGTGAATCTCTTGAGAGGTAAAAAAAATAAAAAAAATAACTCTCTTGCGAAAAACAAAACAAGGTTTTGCTTGAACGTGTTTAAAAATTATACTGCATCCCCCGCATGGATGATTTATGTTTCTAAACTCATATTTCATGTTGCATTGAGTGTGGCTTCATGCCAATCACAGTGAATGTAGGGCTAGAGTTCTAAAATACCGTCAGACTGCAGAGCCACAAATGTTCCATCTAATCACATGCATGTGCTCTATGGATCAAAGTGAGTTCCCGGATACAAAGATGACTTCAGAATCACACAGACAATTACGCACTGTTGGCACCAATCCCCTGGGTGCAATAGCCTTAATTCTAGTCCACACCTTAGCAAGGTTAAACTGGGTCAGGGACAACTAAACAAGCCAATAACATGCAATGCTGTGCATAGCAATAGCTTCCTTAACCACCCCCTATTGACAAATCCAATCTGCATGCAACACGATATGAGGGCTTGATCATGCATTTCCTCTTTGGTGAAATGGAACAGTTATAAAATGCTGGGAGCCCTGCTTTGCCCTGCTGAGCCCATGCCTGGGTCTTCAGATGAAATGAGGCTAATGATGAATGAAGACAGAGCAGCTAAGCGAGCTACAAAGCTGTGAGACTGTACCGTCAGTGTATTGATCACGCTGCTTCAGTGCCAGAATCCAACACAAGGACATAGTGCCTAGTATGGATGAAAGTGTCAAGTCTAGATCTCTTTTGCAGTCCGTTACTAGTGTGATGGTTATGTTATCTGGCTGATAAGACTCGACACTGAATAGTAGTCAACACAGCAGGCCTATGTTGAGTCCACCTAAAACAGTACAGTCCTGAAATTTGAACCTGGTCAAACAAAATATACTGCAGTCAATTCTCAGCGAGAACCAGTCCTGGTATTTCCAGTTGTTTTTCAAATGAGCTATACCAACATAAGGGTCAACATAAAATAACCTTTAAGATTATCATTATATATATATATATATATATATATACTGTATATAAGGGTGGCATATCAACTATCAAGTGAATCTATAAGAAACAAACACTACAGTACTGCAGTAAGTGTGAGGAGATACATACATAAGGTCAAAAAAAGCAATAAAGACAAAGATTGTGTTTTTCCTATTTCCTCAGCATGACTTTCCACCCATTCTGCATGCATCTGGACCTTGTCTACCAACCCTACTGAATCGCAACTGTGAAATAAACCACATCAACGGTGATCATTGCGATACCCTGAAAATCTGTTTGTGCACAATGGCGAGAATGTATTTGACAACGCACCCCACAGTGGCTTGTGCTGGCTTTGTCACCCAGTGCAGGCAACAGGGCTGTGAAGCTTAATTGACTGTATGCACTGTGAATGCCACTTTGTGCATAGGCCACAGCTTCGGCTCAATGGAGAGCAATGGAGAGAGTGAGAGAGACAGAAAGGGTGCTCTAATAAGAACTGCGTCTACTCCACACAATGCAGACGATTGTGCTGCCTTTTTAAATGGTGGTGCTGCTGCATGCCTTGGTTGCGCCTGTGCCTGCTCCTAAATACATGTGCACACACACACACACACACACAAACACACACACACACACACACACACACACAAACAAACACACACACACACACACACACACACGCGCGCGCGCACACACCCGTACATTCACACACAAGAGAAGGGGTTGACCTAAATCACAGATGGATATGGAGGCGCATGACTGTTTGTCCTTTTCAATGCTCAGTGTCCTGAAAGGCCGGCTGGCCATTTCGCAGGCCAGAGTCCCGTGCCCCGAGGACCTGCATTAGAGGTCCACTTACAAAATGGGGACGGGCTCATTTTTGAATCCATTGATGGCTGACATTTATTTGAGGATAGAGGAATTTTTTTTTTTCATTTGGTCTAGCACGCCTCTGCCTTTTCCCTGTTCGTTTTTTTTTTCCAACATCCTTCCCTCTGACCCTCAAATGGTCTTTAACCTTGTCAGAGATATGCTGGGATCCATTAATGTCTGTCTGCTGTTTCCAGCGATGAGGTTGAGCATTATGAGCTCATTTAGAATGACTTTCACTTTTTAATAAACTGCTCACGGCCCAGCAGATCAGATAGTGCGTGTGTGCGGAGGGGGGGGGGGGGGGGGGCACTTAACAATGCCAGGGAGAGAGAGATATGAGTCATAATTCCAAGGCATGAAAGATGAAGATATCATAGAAAAGTGCATCCCCTGGATGTCTTTTGGAATTAGTGCTGATCTATCGTTTACTTTTGCCACTTTGTCTTGCACCTTCCATCCTCTGATTTGACTTATTCGACCACCTCGTCCTTTGCATTTCAACTTGACCGCGTGGTTGTTACTCATAGCTAAGACCAGAGTTTTGTTTTTTTTCCGCTATGGGGTTCTGTGCCTTCACAGCCCGGCACCTCTCAGCCGACTCACTGTGCCACTGTGACACGGGCCTTATCAGTCTCATTCGTATCAGTAAATGCCATGCGAAGTTTACATTTCCATTACTTTGATTAAAGTGTCTTTCTGTGACCAACCGTCAAGGGCATAGGGGTGTGTGTGTGTGTGTGTGTGTGTGTGTGTGTGTGTGTGTGTGTGTGTGTGTGTGTGTGTGTGTGTGTGCGCGTGTTTTGGGGCTGCTTCGGGGAAGGGGAAAGGGGTGCGAGTGCAAAGCAGCAGGGGGCAGGATGATTATAATTGGTGTTAGGGGTGAGATGAGGAGGGGGGTGGGAGGCCAGCATAACATCGCACTGCCATGGGACGGAGAGAGTTAAGGGACGGAGGTCATCCATCTCTGCCTCGCTCTTTCTCTCAAATGAACCAGAAATGAGGGGAGGAGAATAAAGGGGACTGGGTGAAAAGAGAGGGAGATGGGAGAAGGAAGGATTGCGCTAGAGGGGAGGGCGAGGTTAATGGAATTGCGGGAGTAAAAGTGAAAGAAGCGGGGGATGAAATGGCATGTGAATTGAAAATGCCTTTATAGCTCTGGAATCGATTGACTGAATTCTCTGTCTGACAGCCTGTCAGTGTGGGGGGGTCAGTGGATACTTGTAGTTACAGGGCTGAGAGGGTGCAGAGTGAGGATAAAAAGTGGGGTTAACTCTGCCCTTCTTAAACTTTGAAGGCACTGTAAATTACACGTCTAGAATTGCTTTTCTACATGGTTTGGAGACTGATGCACACAACTATGATTCATTGGGTGTTATTCTCATAAAGTAAATTGTTTTGCATGCTGTATTTGAAAGGAAACTCAGACGTCAGTTAACAAAAGATGCTTTCTTTGTTGGTTTCATTCCAAAAAATATTTACCTTTACCCGCTTTAATCGATGAAAAACATGTTTTTCTTTTTGTTTTGTTTCATCTACATACGATATAACTTCAAAATGGGCTTTTTGTTTATGCTGTCTGCAATTAGTCTACTTTCACCTGCAACATTCTAAACATCACAGAAAGTACAAAACAAAACATTTCACGGATTGATATCTACTTATTTTAATACCAATAGCAAACAAGTATAATGTTGACTTTGGGGCAATAAACTGAACTGAGAAAGTGGCTTTCCTTGGCAGTTAACCAGAGAGGAGAGAGAGCCAAAGTGTGACATGTGCGATCGGTTGTGATTGTACACACACCCACTGAGTCAGATGTCGCCAATCTTCCCGCAGATGTTGACTGTTGCAATATTAAAGTGTCTTGTGTAAATGTCATTGAGTGAGCGCGGGGAGAAGTAAAGGGAGGGGGGAAGGGAGGGGGGTGGGTGGGGGAAGGGAGGGGGGTGGGTGGTGGGGGCACCAACGATCACTCCTACTTGCTCTCCTCCACATGGCAGCTGGCTAATGCAGTATTCAGCAACCCATTTCCCAAAGCATAGGGACACCGCCTCATCCTACCACCTATCAACCCGTACACTCAAACTAGTGGACTTGTCAACTCCATCTTTCTAGACATCCATAAAATGTTGCACATAGGCCGCCTTGCACTTTATGCTGGCCATGTTATTGTTCCAGCCCTCTGTTAACAGTCTTTTTCACTCACCTATACTCTCCCTTTCTTTAACAGATTCCCATCTAAAACAGAAAGATATTATATTTTACTAAATAAAATATTACGAGTACACTTCCTTTCTTTCACAGATCCACATATAAAACTAAAATATAATATTCTACTAAATAAAATATTACAACTGTTCTTTTACCAAACAAAACAATCTGTATTTTGTATCTACAACATTGCAAGAGGATGCCCTATTTCAAGGGTGTCATACCGCCTTTTCCTTGTGAAGGAGGCATGTCCTTGTTGTCCTGTATGTTCAATACAAGTCATGTTTATCTAATTAATAATGTAAAGATTTCTAGAGAAAGCTAAAATACAAATTTGATAGGTAAGAATCGAAAGAGGAGGATCTGCAATGAAATCAGCCTTGGCGCATTTACTGACACGGGTAGAGCTGCACTTCTCAACCACATTAATTATTCATAAGTTCTGTGGAGGAATGTTAGACACAGTATGCATGTGCAGCCGGTTCGCAAGGCTCTCAGGCGTGCACATTGAGTCAACTTGTGGCTATCTTTGGGTCACATCCAATACTGCAGGCTGTAATTGATGGAATGGTTTGGGTTTAATGTTTCATCCATATCTATCTGTGTCAAGCTCGATATATTACAATTTCCCATGCAAATGATCCACTCAAGATCGTTTTGATTAATGGCTTGATGACAGTCATATTAAAGCTATATTATCCTTGGTTTCTCAATGGCTGATTGTGCATATTTAACTGCTTGTGGAAAACACCCTACTGACCCCTGGTGGCCGTAGAATTTCTCCTGCACCACAGCACACTTATTGCATGCTATATATTACATAATTATAATGTGGTACACACACACACACACACACACACACACACACACACACTATACAAAGTCGTTATTTAAAGTATGCTTTATTTGTATCAATTATTCTTGAAGCATAACAAGGTTCACCAGTTGTGAGAGTGCATCTCAACAATATATGCTAGAGGAAAATGAGAAAAAAAACGTTTTTTTTTGGCAAAAATAGGCAAAATCCAATCACAGAAATAGATTATTAAAAGGTATCTCAAATTCAAGACATTAAAAAGACAAAACAACCAAATAAGGATCAAAGCAACAATAATAAAAACAAAAGCAAGTTTATAATAACTAGCACGTTCGTAAAAAAAAAAAAACATTCAAATTAACTTACTACAGTAACTTACAATAGTGCCTCAAAACCCAAAACTCACAACATCTATTCCCCAGGGCCACTCATGCTTTGAGCACACATATCAACACACATACTGTGCAGATATACAAAGCAACACAAAAAAGTAAGTTTCTGGGAACCATTACCACAGCATTACAAAACGCATTAAAACCCATGAAACGTAATAAATACTAGAAGCATTGTGTTTAAAGCTGAAATGTGTATAGCTGATGAAAAGGAATCAATTTGCGTGATAACCAGGTAAAAATAGTCAACATAATGATCAAATGATCATTCAAATTCAGTAAAAAAAAAAAAAAAGAGTGATCAGTAAATCAGTGTGTGACATTCAATGAAAACAGCAATCATCAAATAACACAAACCTCTTTGTATCTGGGGTCAATATTAAAATACATCCAGTAAAATGCATACATAATTGTCTTGTTTTTGACCCGAACAAGGAGTTAATGCTGGGGTTATAGGGCTTTGCATTGCAATTCAACCACAACAATGTGTCACAAGAATGAACGTCACCATGATGTATTGGTTCCCTGCCTTTTCTCTGTCGGGAACATTATCAGACAGCTGACATTCTAAAGGGGGATAGAAAGCAGGCATCTCCCGTCAAATGGAATCCCACTAACCCTCTTTAAAGTTGGCAGTGTCTTCTTTAAAGTTGGCAGTGGGGATGGAACAAAATCCTCCCTTACGGTCTAACTCCCTTTGACAGCTTTCGACCTATAGTCTCAGTCTTTTAGGTAAAAATTATAACATAGAAATAATATATATTCCTCCTTTTATTTTTGCCATGTGCGGAGTCGTTTTGTATGTACAAGTGCTCAAACTTGGAGGCCATTGCCCCAATTTGTCTATGGCTTGTGATCATGATCGGCGCCGTCAATTCCCTTTTTCCCCTTTTCTGCTCTAGCCATAACATAGCTCTACTAGGTCTATGTACTGAAAACATACAGCAATCAAGTTCAAAGGTAAATCTATAGCTTTACCTAATTCATATTAAATAAAATGTAAAAATCTTTGAGCGACCGCAAACAGGGGTTTGGTTTGGGTGCACCTCCTCAAAACACAACTGCAGCTGCAGAAGAAGCACATTACACACTGCGGTATCTGCTTGGCTGAGGAAAACCATCAGATTCAGGGTGCATGACTGGACTGTCTATACAGCTCTCAACCCTTTGGCAGACCGGTTAAATGGCTCTACCCCCCCCCCCTCCCCTCCCCTCCCCTCCCCTCCCCTCCCCTCCCCTCCCCTCCCCTATCCCTTGATTACCCAGAGAACGCATTGTTTACACTGGCTTGAATTTTAATGAAACCTAATGGAGAACGTTTGGAGGGAAAAGCCAACATACCCCACTAGGCTAGTGCTGATGATCCTTAGGTCCCGGCAGTATTTATGAATTCAGTGCAATTTTTTTGCAAACTTTGCACACAAAACACAGCATTACTTAAGACGGCAAAACAAAACCGCCTCTATTCTCCATGATCAACCTACAATACCATTTGCAGTAGTGAATACTAGGAATAATACACAGCTGTATTGTGTAGACCGGTTTCAAAACATAGATAAAAAAAGGTCTTTATGTCTTCAAATAATAAAATAAGTGATTTTTACGGAGGGGTAATGTGGTAGTATAAATGTGGACCAATTGCAATAAAATGCTCAAATCAAAAACTGTATTCCCTCATTGATAATACCAATTCACTGTAATCATAATGCTGTTCAATATACAACTTTTGTTTGTTCTATACTCTTGGAATATTTGAGTCTCTATCACTTAACATAATATAGTCCCCCCCCCCCCCCCCCCCCCCCCCCCCCCCCCATCCCATTCCATCCCCCCACCCCCCTTGGCAGGCTAGCTCTGCTTTGGAGTCATAGTTTGGTTCGGCAGTGCTTTTGTGTTGGTCACCGCAGCAGTTGAAGATGAAGAGGAGGAGGAAGAAGAAGAGGAAGACGAGCTGCGCCGAGTCTCCACGCCTGTACTGGTCATCTTCAGTTTTCGACGCTTCGCAAGCGGTGCGTTGTCCACACTCTTCAAGAAGAAGCCCTCTCTCTTTCCTCTGTTGAAAGCCTGAGACAGAGCAAATTGTGCGCATATAGTTACACACACAAACACACACACACAAAGTGACGGAATTTGCCTTCCAATTTAATGTCTTTCATGGCTTGGAATGTGTTTCCAACCTCAGCGGTTTTTCTATGGCTGTAAGCAGTTTCGGATTGAGATATCCATTACCTTGTAGGTGGCGTTGACGTAGGTGCGGACAGTGGGCCCACTGGACTCCAGCACATCTGGCGTGCACAGCGGAGTGGAGGAGATGGAGGCTTCGCCCTGCAGCCAGCTGTTCTCCTTCAGGTCAGACAGCTTGAGACGCCTCTCTGGATCCACCGTCAGCAGCCCTGAATCAACAGGGCGGGAAGAGTCAAACAGACAAGCGTCGATGAGACAGAACACACTCACCAACTCGAATGGAAGGCAAGTCGAGACAGGAGGAAAGAAAAACTCGCCAAAAGTGAAAAGGAACCATGATCTCAGGACAATTCTATATGTTGAGCCCTAAGTGGCGTACCTTTAACAAGTTGTTTGGCCTCTTCTGACACGCCCTTCCAGGGTTCTCCAGCCAATGAGAAGTCGCCTTCCTTGATTTTATGCATGATGTCAGCGGCATAAGAGGAAGTAACCCCACGCTGCTCACTCTGAAACGGCACCTGGCCTGACAGCATGGTGTACTGGGTAAAACACCACAGAAACACACACACACACACACACACACACACACACACACACACACACACACACACACACACACACACACACACACACACACACTTAGGTTAAGGATCTTCAACCCCAAGGATGAAGATGGGAGATACTATTTAAATGATGACTACTAAGTACCAGGATGACCCCCAGGCTCCAGAGATCACAGGCCTGGTCATATCCGGCACTGTGGAAGAGCTCAGGAGCGGCATACTGCAGGGTGAAGCACGGCGTCTGCAAAGGGGCACTGCCCGCCGGGCACAGGCGGGCAAACCCAAAGTCAATGACTTTTAGCACGGACTCTTCTCCCTCGTCTGCAAACAGCACATTCTGAAAGGAGAAAGCGAAACAAAGGCATGTCAACAAACAGTGAAACTATGTTCCAACAACACAGCTCTCTTAAGCTCCATCAACAGTTAAAATGCAAATAACATTTCATTCCCGAGACGCATCATGAAACTCAAGCACAATGGTGAAAAGGATAAGAACCCATTCTTTGTTGCCAAAAAGGATCAAATCCAGTTCGTCTGTTTCACGACCCACCTCTGGCTTGAGGTCTCTGTGCACCACTCCGGCCTCGTGCATGAAGCCCACGGCAGACACCAGGCTCCGGAGCAGCTGGCTAGCCTCGGCCTCGCCAAACAGCTTCTTCCTCTTGATCCGCTCCAGCAGCTCACCGCCACGCAGCAACTCCATCACCAGGTAGGTGTGGTACTGAATGAGTTCGGGAAAATTTAACAAACACAGAGAGAGCGATTGAGAGAGAGAGAGAGAGAGAGAGAGAGAGAGAGAGAGAGAGAGAGATGCACGTGATGAATTTCCCAAGTAAATTATCCATTCTGGATATAAATGTTACTTAGTTGCATAACCGCAGTATAAAGGTAAAAGCAATAACATTGGGGAGCAAAAACAATACAACTATTCTTGTTGTGATTCTTCTGTTATTCCAATGCCTGTAGTCGTCCTGTGTTCTGAACTAGATTTCAGGCGCGAGCCACATCTTGGCGTACCTGATCAGTATAGACCTCGTGCAGCTTGACGATGTTGGGGTGAGCTTCACACTGCCGCAGAGCAGCAATCTCCCTTTGAGTGTTCACCTCCATCCTAACAGGCAAAGGCAAAAGCCACTCAGTCATTAAAGGTCAACGAGAAACATCTGCGACCTACAGCTATCACGCTAGCTCAGTGATACATTAGAACACGTTGCAACACAGTGGGGTGTGTGCGTGTATGTTTCATTGATTAATCACTCTGATTTCAGCAATGACACATTGCGTTACGGAGTGACAAAGTGCCTGTGCCGCGCCTCGGCTCACCTGCGACTGATAATCTTGACAGCGTATTCATGGCCAGTCTGATGATGGCGGCACTTCCTGCACACAGAGAAGCTGCCCTCGCCCAGAGGCACCCCCTGCAGGCAGAGCTCATAATGCTGGAAAAACTGGGAGTCCTGAACGGCAGATGGAAAGGGGAAGTCAGTCAAGCAAACATATTATGAAACTTAAGTGTTAGGAAATAGGTGTTTTTTCGGGGGGTTTTAGCGCAACAGGATATGTATACATCGGATCGGCCAACGGTTTAGGAACCGATGGGGTAAAACTGAAAGTGGGATGCCCTGATTCACTACAAGACTGCACGGACTTGAGCACACCAACATCAAACTTGGTTATCTGCTCAGTTAATCATTTTTGTAATCATTTTTCACGTGGAGTCGAGTTCCTTCTCACCTCTAACATAGCACTGCGACGGACCGTGGCCGAGCCTGGCCGGTCGGCACCCATTTGAGCCTCCATGAAGTCCCCCATCACCACGTTCTTGTTGAACAGGATGGAGGGAGCAACAAACGAGTAGCCCTGGAACCAAACAACACGTCGTTTAGAAAAGTGATATCCTCTCAGTCAGCTTGTCAGCAAAGCTGTCAACTCATTGTGGATGGTCAGTTGTGTGTTTGACGCTCCGGTGTGAGGCCCGACCTGGAACAGGCGGTCGGTGCTAGGAGGGGTGCTGGCGGGAGAGTAAACAGGTTCCATGCCAGTGAACTCCTCCGCGAAATTCCCCACATCCAGCTCGCTCCTCAGTTCCGGCTTGAAAGGGCTGGCCACTTTCTTTTCGGAAAGGTCTTTCCAGTTCAGTCCCTTGAAACGGAAGAACGGGTAGATGTGTTCAATTGAGACTGACTTTGACGGTGTTGGTGTTTGTGTAAGTATGTGTGTGAGGTTTTTGTTTCAATTGGATTAGTTCAAAATAAATGTATTCAACCGCAACATTGGTTGATTGATGGAGGGAAGGAGCACCTTGAAGAAGGGGTGAGCCTTGATGTCTTCTGAACCGCGGGGCCCAGAGCCCAATCTCTTGTGAGGGTCTTTGACCAAAACCTTCCTAAGCAGGTCCTGGGCTACTGGTCCAATCATAGAGGGGAACGGGGGGTCACAGCGCAGAATACGCCTTGGAAAGACAAACAGAGTGAAAAGGATGAGAACAGAAAAGAACAAATGGCGCATAATGTGAACACAGCAGCCGTCAGACAGCAACCATTATGTGCTCAGATAACATGATTACCACGCCTTATCTGGATTCAGATGAGGCTGCGTGGCTTTATTTTTACAAAGGGCACATCACAACCCCATTTGTTTGGTATTAACCCATTAGCAAATTCTGTCGCTTTGATGGAAAAGACAGACAGTTGGATGTCATTATCTTGATAAATTGTATGGAAGGAAAAAGGGTAATCAAAGAGGAGAAAAGGAGAAACATGTGTTTATGATAAAGCGGGAGGGAGAGAGAGACTCACTTAGTGACTTCGCTCTGAGAGTTCCTTTCCCCCTCCAGAGTGAAGGGGGACGCCCCTGTCAGCAGCTCAAACATCAGGATACCCAGACTCCACCAATCCACCGACTGAGTAGGAGAAAGGGATAGGGGTGAGTCGGGGCCAAAGGAAAGTCAGGAGGATAAAAAGGGGGGCCGCACACCTACCTTGCCATGGCCTGACTTCCCCCTAATGATCTCAGGAGCCATGTACTCGATGGTTCCACAGAAAGAATATGTCCTTTCCTTCTGCATTGGGAGAAGAAAAAGAATATCCTGTGTTTTCTAGGATTACCAAAGACACATACACAATTACTTTATGTCTTTACAAAGGTCATTTGAAGAGCTTTGCCACTGACTGTGAAGACTGTTGAAAGCATATTTTAACAGTCATCATCTCTTTTTAACGAATGTGCTGTTTAGGAATGCACTTCACCCATTGAAGATGATTCCGTGGCTGCTTCAATGCGATTTGACAATGTATTGTTTTTATATTTCAAGAGTGAGAGCTTTAGAAAAAACAATAGATTTGGTCAATCTCCCCTCCACCTCCAATTAGTAAAGTGTACTCCTCAATAGCACATTTATTAAAGGAGAAGACTGCTATGAATCTCTTCGAAAAACGTGTCAAACCGCCTTTGCTCCTCCAACACAAAGTAATGGTTGTGATCTGGAGGGCTAGAACGAGCTTTCAGAACAAAAGCTAGCTTGCTTGCTTACTAACCTCCTCCTCAAGGAACTCCTTGCTCAGCCCAAAATCAGTGAGCACAACATGTCCGTCGCTGTCCAGCAGGATGTTTTCCAATTTGATGTCTCGATACACAATCCCTAGCTAAACAAAACAAAAACAAAAAAAAAAGAAGTGTTCCCCATTGGTGTACATTTTCTTTTCTCGCAATGATACTGTATGCAGAAGGACTGAAATACTTGTGGCTACCCCAAAAATTATACTCATGGCAAAAACAAAAAGGCAAATTACATTAAGTGAGACTTAAACCATGATCATTTACATGAAGCAAATCCTGAAAGAGAAAATGGTTGCCGAATTTTGAATACCACTGATTTATGAGCTCAATTTGTCCTGAATTTTGAATACCACTGATTTATGAGCTCAATTTGTCCTTTTTAGTTGGACGTACAGAGATTGCTGGTCAGACATACACCCACCTTATGCAGGTGCTCCAACGCAAGGATGATCTCACCGATGTAGATCCGCACCTCATCCTCAGCAAAGTGGTCCCTCTGATACAGGTGGGTGAACATTTCTCCTCCACTCACATAATCTACACACACACACACACATACACACACACAAGGAACACTTGAACTGACAGACATTGTACACCACCATACACACAAACTCGCATATAGACATTGAATACTGGAATGGACAGATACTGTAAACCACCACCACACACACACACACACACACACACACACACACACACACACACACACACACACACACACACACACACACACACACACACACACACACACACACACACACACGGAACACTTGAATGGACAGATACTGTACACCACGTCACCACCATACACACACACGCACACACACATACAGACATGGAACCCTTCAATGGATAGATACTGTACACCACGACACACACAGACATGGAACACTTGAATGGATAGATACTGTACATCCCTACACACACACACACACACACACACACAAACAAACACACAGCCATGGAACACTTGAATGGACAGATACTTTTCCCCACCCTACACACACGTACACAGGTATATTGACAGAGTGTATAAAAAATAAAAGTGGAGGGGAAAAAAACGAATCGGACTAGCCAGATGGAAAGCTCCACATATGGTTCTCTTGTGTCATTGCTCACCCAAGATGAGATGCAGTTTTGTCTGGGTCTGGAAGGCATAGTGCAGTGTGACGAGAAACGGAGACTGACGAATGTGCTCAAGCACCTGCCTTTCGGTTCGCGTGTGCTCTGCTGTCTTTGCCTTCTGGACAATTGCTGCTTTCTTTAGCACCTGGGGAATTATAGATGAATTTGTCAGTTCACGGCAGTAAAATAAGTTACATTTGCTACAATAGTGTTTACTGGACAATCTTTTCAGACCAATGACAAAATGAGCTAATCTCACCTTCATGGCATACAGCTTCCCTTCGTCGTGCCCACTGTTTTTTCGGACCAAAAAAACCTTCCCGTAAGCTGGGTAGAACAAAGAGCATTTTCAGCATAACAGCATTAAGCATTAAGATTGGAATTGCTAATGGATCGCTCTACTCCACAAATGGAAGGCGAATTGGACCTAAGTCTTACCTCCTGTCCCCAAAACTTTGAGAAGCTCAAAGTTTTCCATGCCCACTCTCTCAGTGTGGCCCGTGAGATTCGCTGATAGTGAAAAACAATTAAATGAAATTTAAAAGAAAAATTGTAAAACAGCAATTAAGAACAATTTTAGCTATGTGACACTGGATACAGACAACTATTGACTTGTATAGGACATCGTGGGCTGGATAGCTTAAGACTTGCCCAAACTTTATAACTTGCCTAATAACTTCAAGTGCAAGAAATCCACATACAGATATATATGAAAACGTAAACAAATTGTCGCATACAGTAAGTCACATTTCAAATGTATATCTTACTGTGGAAATTACATAAGGCCTGCCGTTGTATAGACTAGAAATGACAGTAAAAAGGTCCTTGACTGATACAGACATGGTCACTTGATGTAATGA
The DNA here is from genome assembly GCA_017639675.1 of Aplochiton taeniatus. Taxonomy (NCBI): domain Eukaryota; kingdom Metazoa; phylum Chordata; class Actinopteri; order Galaxiiformes; family Galaxiidae; genus Aplochiton; species Aplochiton taeniatus. The sequence goes on from CM030177.1 coordinate 14,754,683, forward strand.
ATTCTTACATTGTGAGGACCTACTGGAAAAGAGGGTTCATAATTGCTATGATTAGAAGAGAATGAAGGATCCATTAGCAGGCTACTTGAGGTGATTAAGAACTTAGAAACCCACTAGAGTAAAAGGGTAATGGGTCAACCAGTTGTTGATCAGGTATGATGTCTAATATACCACAATTATAATGTTAGTGCTAGCTGGAAATAATCGATCACAAATATTGTACACCTACCATTTGTTATCTGGTGTTTGACAGTGCAGCTTTTCCTCCGCGTCCCCGAATCAGAATCATCACTACTACTATTACTACTGCCATCAGAGGCGTCCCCAGACATGATGTGACAATGTTTAAGCACTTTAAAAACTCACAAAAAAACGTAGTTGCTAAGAGAGCAAATGTCCGTACATCCGTGGCCTACTGACATGAAATATTACACAGCCACCTGGATCTAATCTCTGGAAAATCTAATTTGGAGTCTCAATCTGCAAAACAAGGATCCTCAGCAAAATGGTCTGAATGTTTAGTTTCCTAAACAACATTATCGCTTCTGCTGCTGCTCTTAATCCCGTCGACATCGTGTAGACTGTCTGTCACGGCCTGATCTTCTGTTTATCATCCAGGACAGACACAAGTAACACTGCTTAGTCAATGCAATCTCTATGAACTAACATTACTAACTATCTAGTGACAGTTAATTTGACCATCTAGTACTGATACACTACAGAGGTTAGCAACCTGTGTAACGCTAGTTACATATTAACATATTAAACAGTTATTGTTGACATAATTTGTGACCATCAAAGCTGGCTATGGTGTTGTTGATAATCATTTAGTGTTCATAGTTGGGCAGCACCAGTGCATAGACAGACTGAACGGTCATAAACTGCGCTTTGAGTCGGTAACGCTAGCTGGCTATCGTAGCAAGGTTGTTATTTGGCCAAGTCTTACAAATCTCTTAACAAAAGCCAGCAGTTTAGCTATCTACAGGCTCGAAAGCAAGCCAATGTGCCACCAGTAGTCTTGTACAAACAAATCGATTTGTAGAAAGGGAGAACTAACGTTAATTCGTTTACTTAACGTTAGCTAGCTAGCTAACAACACTAGTAAGCTAGAAGTGAATGGTTCGCGATTTAATAAATGATAGCTCTCCGTCGGCCAGTGCGTTAGCAAGCTAGGAAGCTTGTATATACGTTTTATTTTAAATGTTTTCCCATCAAGCATGTCTAATACAATGTAATTAGCTTTCTCACCCCGACCTGTTTGTTCCAGAAATTAAAGCGATTAGGTGAATGGTTAACGCTATACATCATATGCACCTTAGCGTTACATAATTTATTATGCCGAAGAAGTTTGACAACAATGACTGAAAAGTATGTTAAACTGGCTAGCTCAGCTGGGCAGTGTCACTTATACTACGGAAGCCGCGTAAAAACAATTGTCAACATTTTGAACTGTTGGCATTTCAATTCAGGGTGTTTAGCAGAACATTAGTAAGGCATTTAATCATCAAATGTATTGAACGTATTTTTATTTATTTTATATTTCATTCAAAACAATAGACTCATCCAAAATGGCACATTGGCATAGATTCAGAGGTGAAAGTATTAACCATTGCACCTAGGTAAAACCAAAACACAAAACGATTCCAATGAAAGTAAATGTTCTAGATTAAAATTGCCTAATCTAGCCAGTTTATCCCACGATTTTCTAACCCATCATACTTATTGTAAGCTGAAGTAATAAGACATTGTACGTATACACATTAAAAGATCGAAGCTCATGTAAACTGTATTTTTTTATATGCCATGTTGAAGATGTGTATATACATAGCCTACTGTAAATTGTAATACACTCTGCAAAGGGTTTGATTATCGAAAATAAATAAATCTTGGTTTTTTTTTATGCAATATTTATTTAGATATAAACATGTTTTTCACCAGTCCAACCAGCAGACAGAAAGGTTTGACCTACAATACACATGTTCTGTTGTGTCAGTTCTTTATCTTACTCAATTAATTCCCCTCCATGGTCTTATGCAAGAGTCATGCATAATGCAATGCAGTCCAGCATTATTTATTTTGAAATAACTGAAATAATAAGCTATGATACCATCAAAGTCTAACAAAATGGAAATCACATAAAAAAAATGAAAGAAATACAATGTTTGTGTAACAATTACTTTCTGTACCTAATCTTCTTAACTTCCTTCTCTTCCTGCAGTCCCTCCTTCCTCCATCTTGTTTAGGTCTTGGCTTTGTAGAACTGTCTCCTTTTGCCCGGAGACAAACTGCCTCTTCTGCTTTAGTTTAGAAACTAAATTCTGCAGGCTCTTCTTGGCTCTTCCTTTCAAACTCAAATAGCTTCCCGAGGTTCTCAGACAGATTCTGCAGGCCTGTAATAGTCTGGGAACTTCCCACGAGCGAGACGTGTTCGACAGGTCTTTGATCTTCTCTCCATATTCTTTCACCTTTTCCAGCTTGGATGCTTACACCCCCATCTTCAAAAGCAGCCTCTGTAGTCGGACATTGCCTTCCTGCTTCTCCTCCAAGCTCCAACCATTTATCTTTCTCCTCCAACCCTCTTTCGTCCTTTTCCCAACCCTTTTCTTTTCTTCTCCACTCCTTTCACTCTATTATCAAATTATTTTTCCTTGTCCTCCTGCCATTTTAGTTTTTCCTCCCTCCTCCCTCTCTCATTTTCCTCCAACTTCTTTTTATTTTCCTCAAAACTCTTTTCCTTCCCCTCCACCTCTTCCTCTCTCTTCAGCACATGCGTCTCCCTGGTCTTCAGATTTTTCAACTCCACCAGCTTTGCCACACTCTCCTGAACCTGAACTCGCTCTTCCAACACGGTCTGACACGCATTTCAAATATTGTCCATATCTTGTTCCATTTGCCTCTTTAACTCGTCCTTCATCATCTACACTTCCTCTCTTTGCCTCTCTTGATTCATGGTGTTCTGCTCCAGTCCATTAGCCAGCGTCTCCCCTTTTAAATAATTTTTCTCCAACACCTTTCCTTTTTTCCTCCTACTCTTTTTTTCATTCTCTCTATTTCAACTGCTTTCTGATCTGAAGCCTTCAGCCTCACTTGCACATTCCCATCCTTCTGCTGGAACTCGTCAAACCTTTTTGCCATCTTCTCAATCGTAAATTTCCTCCGCCTTCTTATTTTCTCAACATCCAACTCCTTTCCTCTGTCCAAACACTTTCTTGCATCTTTTGAACTTCTGTATTTTCTTCATTAACTCTTTAATCCTTTTCTCTACCTGCCTCATTACCCTCTCCTCCACCAATCTCAACCCACACTTTCTTCTCCTCCTCCACTTTTCTAAGTTCCTCCCTCTCCCTTTCTAGTGCAGCAGTCTTTACAGTGTAGCTGGAAAACCTCAACTCCGTTTCTGCATCGTTGTGTGCCTCCTACATCTGAACTACCCAAGTAAATTTGGACTTCTGGCCAGCGCTGTCTCTGAAATGTGGAGTCCGATTTTTCTTCATGGTATCTACCTCAGAAGCAGAATATTTGCCTTTAGCATCACTACTCTAGAAAACATTTATCAGAACTAATGTGAGTACTCAATTGCCTAGGAGTTGGTATACTATATTATATTACATGGGCAGCTGTGGCTCAGGAGGTAGAGCATGGAGCAGGGTGTCCACTAGCTTGGCAGTTTGGATCCCTGCTCCCCTTGACCACATGAAGTGTCTGGCATTGGTGTGTGAATGGGTGAATGAGGCCTTAATTGCAAAGTGCTTTGGGAACTGTGAAAGTTCCTAAAAGCACTATACAAGTGCAGTCCTTACTATGTTTAAATAGGATATGGGCTTATTAGTTTGTTTCAGTATTTATAGGACTCACAGTACAGGGCAGATTAGTTATTAGACACAAGTGGCAATTCCATTCAAAGTTTTATTGGTACATAGGTAGCTTTCAGAGGATGGCTGGATTCATGGAGCTTACATTGCTACAGGGCTTTCCCAAGGGTGCACCGCCTACCTGAGGGATAACAGAGTTGTGGTCTGTCCTGACAGGTCTGGGCTGAGGTGTGGCAGGGGGATGGTTTGCCCTGAGGTGCAGCTTGGCCTGTCCCATTGGCAGAGCTGATGATCAGGTCTAACAAGAGCAGGCCAGTCCTCAGGAGCTTTGGCTAACGAGAGTGCTGTAGACTGAGCAGCCCAATCACTCAATAACCGCTAAGAAAAGCTGATGCAAGTATATTTAAAATAAATGGATAGCTACTCAATACAACTTCACAAAATATATTTTTACATTCCATAAAAAGCAATTAACACATGACAAGCACATAGACTGACCCCAAATTAGACCTTTGGTTGTTTTTGCCATTCAACCAGGCAGCACTGTTTGGTACAATCCTGGGGATCAATATTTCATCTTTAATGCTAGACATGAACTTAAAAGTGCAACCAAAAAAGGCTGTTTGCACCATACTACACCTTTACATATAAATGCCCAATTGGGAAAGGGAGGAGAAGTAATTATCCAAAGGGTGGCCTCGTTATATCACCACTGACCCAACAATTATAGTATCCATAAGCAACGTGTGTGTGTGTGTGTGACGGTTTAGGTGAACGCCTAATAATTCCACCCAACACAGGGTTTACTATAAGGTGATACACACACAGGCCCAACACAGTGGGGTAACAAGGATGCCACTGCAAATCCTAAGAATAATATTAATAAGGGATATTACTGCACACAACTTAGGGTGGAGAACACTGCAAAGGAGGACGTCTCCACCAAACCACCCTACAGTACACGGCACACAGGTGAAGCACTCCTACTATGACCCCCACCCTCGGCTCTACCCTACCCACCTCTAGGGGGAACCACCAAGCTATGGGGATAAGTGGACTTTCCTGAGGTAAAGACAAGACAGCACAACATAGAAGGTGGGGATGGGTTCTTGCTTTCCTCCACTGCCAAGAACCAGGTCCCCAAATAACGCTGTAGGCGTCCTCGGAACCTGGACACAGGACCAGCACAGCTACTCTGGAACGCCGCCCAATGACGTCATCAATGGCTCCGCCCCCGATATAGACTCGGGCCGCTGGAGTTCCTCGTTGCCCTCACTCTCCCGAGCTGGAACGCCGGTTCGTGATGTTATAAACAGGTTCGTCCCCTTGACTCAGGCCTGGATGGATGTCCTGGTTATCGGACCGTCGATTCGCCCCCACCAGCCCGGTCTCGCCACACCAACCCGCTTCCTCAGCTGTCCTGTACTGGGAGGTAGCAAACCAGCGCACCTACAAAAACGCACGCACAAACTCGCTCGCTCTCAAAGACAGGGATGTCACGGAAGACAGCGTTCCTCGCCGACGTTGTCTGACCTTAGAACATTCAATCGTTACCGATCGGGCAGCAATCCATTCCCCGCTCAACCCCATCCCAAACACTAAGAGCACAGGGTTTTTAAAGCATAAGGCAGCCAATAACCTTGCTGTCCTGCTAATCACCGAAACACATTGCAGCTGTGCCCTAATTATGCTAGGGATCCACTCATCCTATCACTACATCAGCTCACCCCGTGACATGTGTATTTTTCTTTTTTTTTAAACTTTTTTTTATGCACTTTTATTTATAGTTAATTACCACAGTTTTTATGCTGTGCTCAGTTACTCACTGCAAAATACCTGGGAGGCCTGGGTTTCTCTTGCAGATCTAAAGCTATGCAATAGCTGGTCGAAATCATAAATCATTAGAAATTAACTAGCTGCTGATACACCTGCAGCTCTATAAAGTTGTGAGTTGCATAGCCACTTGAGAAAAATAAGGACATAATTTCATTGTTTATATTCGTAGCTGTTAACGATTCAAATATTTGTTCTTGTTCCCATTACTCTCTCGCTCTTTATTGCATTAATTTATTTGGCTATTCTTTATTTTCACTTTCTGCACTCACTACCACCGCTCTAGCAACCAGAAAGCATTGGCCTAATATGTGCAATTTGGGTTAAGTCATTGGAAGGCGCTTGTTGCTTTTTTATTGTCTCTGCCAATCATAATCATTGGGGGGATCCAGTGGATCTCGGCGTAAAGATTAAGGATTTCGAGAGTCGTAAAAGTTTGAGAAACAAAACATTGCCTGCTATGGTAGGCGGCGTCCAGCCGTTGCAATATGACCAAAAGGACGAACTGTCACATAGACTCACTACCTCAGCCTTGTTTACATCTATTTGAAATGCATTGCAGCAAGGCTGGATTATGCACCGAGCCAGTGCCCCGGGGCCTTGGACTGCCAGGGGGCCTCCAACCCTCAGGCCGCACGCGGCGCGTGGCCTAAGACTTCTGAAGGAGACTGAACACCAGGGACCCCAGTGCGCACCGTGCAAGCTGATCACTAGCCCCTGGATGCTTATAAGCTTGAGGTGACCACTAGGGCCCCTGGGTGCTTATGAGCTTGAGGGCCCCCCAGGCCCCTGTATTAAAGAGTGATCTGACCACTAGGGCCCCTGATGCTTAAAGTGTGATCTAACCACCAGGGCCCCTCAGCACCTATAATGTGAGGGTCCCTGGGCCCACCCATGCTTAAAGCTTGAGCTGACCAATAGGGCCCCGTAGCACTTACAATGCAAGGCCCCTCAGTGCTTAAAGCATGAGCTGACCACTAGGGCCTCAGGCCCCTGTGTGCACATGTCAAGAGTAAAACCTGAGCCCCTTGGTACATACAAGTGCATTCTTAAAACTTAAAAATTGAGTCAGACCTTGTCAGACAACTCAATTTCTACGATTTATTGAATGATTTTGCGAGGAGGAAGGCAAGACAGACACCAATATAGGAGGGGAGGGGGGTGAAGGGTGGGGGACCCTCCAAGAGTTGTGTACCCTGGGGCCTCACATGACCATGATCCCTAGTGGCCCTAGCCACTTAAAAACAATTTAAGACTCCCTCACACGAGGGAGGGACGAGTTTCCTCCCGCAGCAATTAGATGGAATTACGTTTTTATTTGCAAGCTAACTCCTGTCCCTCTGGACTTGAAAGCATATTGTTATCTTACACTAATCCAAAATAGTGAGCAGAGCGATGATAGGCCTACCTCCAAAAAGTAAAGGTTTAGTTCATCAGGCCAGCTAGCAAGGCTACTACATAATGAGCGCAGTTGAGTCAACGCTGGCACAGGGTCAGGTGGAGTTTATAGGCCTAAATATGACTGCTGCAGCAGCAGTTTGAATACTTTCCGGCAGGATTAGCCTAGTAAAATTTAGAAAGGTGTCAGGATAGAAGACACGTGCACGGCTCTTAGTCTTACTGCATTACAGGCATCAATCTTCATGAACCTAGGACTGCAGTCATTGAAAGGAATGGGGGTGGGGGGGGGTTAGACCGAGAAGGGGGTTGTGAGTTTTGGATGTGAGAAGGGTGGAAGGATTTGAGTGAGTGAGTCCACTACACAATTAGAAACTTTAATCTTTAATGCGTCATCTGTGATAATATATCGGTAATACAGTGCTGTGTAATTTGTTCATGTAGTAGTAGCAGAGCATGCCTAATGTGTCACTACAGTCATCTTTATATAGCTGTATGTCCAATGCAAAATTAAACATGAGTATACCATTAATAAAGTGTTTCATTTGAGCATTGATTGAAGTCCATTTTTGAAAACAGATATTTATAATAATGAGCATGACACAATGGCATATCGACATTTTGCTGGAAATTAATGTAATGCTTTGTTGTCTTCGGGTGTAAAAAAAAAGGGGGGGCAGTTAAGAATGCATTTTACTTTAAATCACATCAGGATTAGAAGGATACAATTTTTTACTGTTATAATAATAACAGTGTAATATGCATGGAGCCTAATGTGCACATTTTGAACATGTGAACTCCAACATTAGCATAGCACTGATGAAGAGTAATTTTTTTTTTCAAGATTGTGACATCAAGATATACTGGATACATTTGTTCTCAAGTTTATGCTATTGCTCATCCCAATGACATTTTATCTTTGCCCTCTCTGTCACGCCTCATCAACATCTGAAGCCTTCCTTCTAGCTGGCAGGGTTGCCAGCCTCAGCACCTTCGTCGCTACTAGCCACCTGGTTTGGCATGATGATCTTCAGCACAGGGTCCAAATACTCCATGACTGTTTCCTTCACGCTTTTCTCCAGCAGGTACCCTTCCGTCTCAATCTCTGCGTTCTCCTGCCCAGCCACCGCCTCCATGGATGTCTGCAGATACCGCAGGCTTACTAGCACAGAACCCTGAAAAGGAAAGCAGAATAAAGTTAGATGCTAAGATATGCAATGTATCCTTTAACCATGACATCAAACGCCGTCCAGATCCTAAACTAGATGCTGAATCTGAGGAATGACTCGTGAATCCAGAAGTTAGCATTTACTTCTGGTGCATTTGTGTGTTGTGTGTCCATCAGTCAATTCACCAAGCAATCACATGATCTCTTCGGACAGTTTATAATGTTTTAGCAGGATTCACCTGGACCAGGAAGACTGACAGGACAACAGCTCCTATGGTGTTCATCAGACCCATGTAGTATTTGACCAAGGTCTCCCTGCAGCCATGGACGAAAATGTTGAGCTCCTCAGTTTGGTGCTCATAGTTGTAGTGAGCACTGTTGTTGGTGAGTTGATCCTGGATGCACGGCCTTGGAGAACTGGGGTTGCAGCAGCTGAAAGGAACGGAGTCCACCAAGTAGCGACCGTCCACATTGCTCTTGATACGGCTAGATGGGAAAAGAGGGAAATGTAGGTTTTAATCTGGCGTGAAATACATTTCTGAAAATGTGATCATGCGCAATCAGTCCTGGCTAGCTGTTCAAATTGAATCATATTGAGTCATATTGTAGTGGTGCTGAAATATTAAGTACGTTTCAAATGAAATGATACTGTAAGAAATAAGATGGTTAAGGGGACCCATTCAGTCTGAAGGGAAATTCACTTCTCATTTTGTCTTCTTTTTATAACTCACTCCTTTACTTCCTTTGTGCTGAAGTCCAGGTAACGATTGCTGATCCACTGGACCTCAAACCAGTCCCGGAAGTCGGTGTTTCCACAGCACTGGAACTCCATCTGCAATCGATCGATGGTCTGCTTCTGGAAACAGCGGCCCGGGGTGTCTGTGTCCTTGTAGAAGCGAATGCCATTCTTCAAGCCTATCTTCAGAGAGGCCTCCAGGCTACCTTTCATGGCATAGCTCATGATAACAGCCAATAGCATGAGAGAGGTGAAGAATAGAGAGACTTTAAAGTAAGGATTGAGAAATCCCTTCCAGCGAGGAAATCGGCCAGGATCCAGAGCATCCTGACATATACGCCCAGCGAAGTAGTTGATGCCCAGGGAGGCTATGCCCACGACCATCAGGGTATGGGGCACACAGTGGATCTCTGTGTTGTCCATTACCTGTACAATAGATATACCAGCATCAGTACAATGCCAAACATTTTCTTGCGATTCTATTTTACATATACAATTGACTAGTGTAAATTACTATAATATACTGTAATTTAACAAAGATTTTTAAACAACACATTATGGACTAAACATGGTTTCTGCTGGGGGCGAAATGGGAGGAATGGGATGTGATCTTTGCCTCGTTATAAGTGGTTCTCAGGAGATTTACAAATACCACCTATCGCAAGGGTATGAAAGTACACTAATAATACAGATGACAGAACTTTAGTCACCCTAAGAATCACATTTTAAATGCAATGTTTGTGTATTTTTCTTTAGTCACCGATGTACCAATTGCATTCTAATTTAGAGTTATTGATGCAAATACATATTGAAATAAAATGTGTGTAAGGTTAATATATGGTGTATTCAATTGTTCATTTTTTCCACTATACTTTAAAATCTCTAACTGGGTCATCGTAAAGCTTTCACACAAGCAGTCCATCAAAGTGGGTTAGTTTATTGTTCAAGACGGTATCTATCCCTATAATCAGCTTATGCATTATCTGTATATGGACAGGTACGCTCAGACCAGAGAACGCTCATGTCAGCATCCCTTTTCCATTATGTATATAAACACCTTATCATTTACATATGTAATTGACATGAGTGGGTGTAAAAAATACCTAAAACCTTTATACCAGTTATACATTTTTTGTGTTTTGACACTAAACCTCTGGATACAATTGTAGAATATCACTGTCCAAAATATTTGCTGTCAATTCCTCACATAGATTTATAGTTTGGTTACTTTCAGTCCCTCATACACCTCTTAGCCATTTCTAAATAAGCCATTGTGCGCTTCTTTTTAATGTTAACTAATAAAATTGTAATTTTGTATCCTGGTGTTGCACTGAATTTTCTTTTATGAAATTATTTTCCCTGCCCTTGCTTGCACCTAGAAGAGCAGCACTGCTGTGCACAGGAATCTTTAATTCTTTAATCCAAAATAGTACTCGAAAGTAGTTCAAATGAACAATTAACAGACACTTGACTGTTTACACATTATTAACATGGGAATGATGTAAACATTTATATGGATGCATTGGTCAAGTGATAGACTGTAGTGCAACAGGTAACACTAAACTACCTCTGCCCTCCTGCGTAGCTCCGTCTTTAGTAAGCAGCCCAGGCAGAAGGTGAGTGCCCCTGCCATGGTGGCCGTCCACGAGAGCAGCCACAGCCCCTGGGCAAGCCTCACCCGCTTCTCTGCGGGGAACTTCATCTTCATCAGCACCATGGTAGGGGTGGTGGTGGGGAGCCTTGGAGGCTCTGAGGGTCACAGGGGAGAAAAAGATGTTGAAAGCAACAAGGAAGGGATGATGTTGTTCTGGATATGAAGAAAGAACGAGAGGGCAGAGACTTGACGGAGAGGGGCAAACTGGGGGGGAGGGGGGATTCAACAACAGGCAATGATGAGAGACGAAGGAAATTCAAAACAAGTGGAATTTAAAAGCACAAACTTTTGGATTTCAATGTTACTTTAAATAAAATATCTTCAAGAGGTCAAATTAATTGTGTCCAAATAAAAAAAAAGGTTTAATTCCAATGGAAGAAAGTGGAAGGAATATTGGAGTAAAAACATCCCCCGAGGAAATGAAGACTTCCAAAAAACGTAAATTGTATGTCAGTTGCTGTATCTGGATTAAGTCATTTACAATAATGAAGTAATTTGACAGTCAAAGTTCACCTGGATTATCCTTGCAAAAAGTTGTCAAAAAGTTGAGTTACGCCCCAAGACCTCTATGCTTCTTGCATCTGTTAGCCCATGCTTGGTCTAGACACACTGGATTTGGCAGACCCTGGAGGGTTCTACAGCTAATCCTAACCTATCCTATTAAAGTGCTCTTTCCAATAGGAATCCAGGCCATTGTCCGCTCAGCAAAGCTAGCCTCCTTCAAACCAGACTAAGGGCCATGGGAATGAGGTGTGACGAATCAAATTGAACTTGACAGGGACGTAGGTACATACAAGGCAAGACAAGCTGACAACCTTGGTCAAAAATAGTCCGTTTGTTGTGAGTATCACATAATGAGCAAGAATTGAATGAATTCAACTATAGTAGTTGATATGAGCATGTGTTTGTAAAGTCAGTAAAGCTTCAGAACTTGTATTAAAATTATTCCATTCAATAAAATATGTATTACAATATAATATAAAATGGATGTTTATATTACCGAATGAGTAGCCCAGGACCCAGAAAGCCTCGTCAGTGTGAAGGAGAGGGAAATGAGAGGAGAGAAAGTGAAGATAATCCTTTCTAAGCCCATGAGAGGCAAAGCTTAGAGAGATTCACAGTGCTTAGGTGAGTGAACCATTCAGTGACAAAAGATTAGATACCTCGGGTAGCAACTGGCTGTTACAAGAATATAGCATCTAGTCTTCATTTGACCTAGGCCAATTAACTTATATCGTACTTGATATGATATGATGTTTAAATACCTTTTTAAACAAGCATTTAAAAAAGTCATTGAATCTACGCATTTCCATTTGAAATAATCTACTTTATCATACATGTTCCATACATGTATGTACATTGATCTGCATTGATGACAATCACAATGCGTCTTTTTTTGTTGTTGTTTTTATTTTTGAACTGAGAAGTGAAACATTGGAAAAATAATGGTGGGCTTCAAGTGAATAAATTCTAGAGTTTCAACATGCAATACATGGGGAAATATTTGTAAAGATAAAATAACACAACTTTCCCAAGGAAATAGCCAAAGAATATATTAACAAATAAATACACAATCCTAATCTGATTACTTGGGCAACAATATACACATACTATTTGCACAAATTCCAAACATTCATTTTGCTGGATATCACCCACCAATACAAACAAAGGCTATTACTGTATTGTCTTATATTAAACTATATCACATATTGACAAGCAGAATATAGGTTCATGTACATTAATACATGTTTAAGAGACATTTATCTTTGGATACATATAATAAACATTTATATAATGGGGAAACCATCTACAATATTTATTAGATTAATATCATCAGAAAGCCTACTTAGAGCTAGATTCTCATTAAAAGCTTAACACAAAGTGAATACTGATGACAAATGGCCAATACATGTACAGTATGCACCTTAAAAATACCTGTCGATTAAAAAATGGCATGCAGTGATGGACATGTCTACCTCCACAGGTTAATTAAAATTGTTATGTATATCTATAGTCCAAACCATTTATGTCACTCTAAATACAGAAAATAGAATATAGTAATATAGAAAGTTTCCCTTTGCTTTGGTAGGTACTGGGAGAAAAGTGCACCGTCGTGAGGAATTATGCACTACATCACAGATTTGTTATATTAACCATAGGGGGTTGAAGTTTGGTCTTGCAATGAAGAGAAGGAGTTAAGCACTCTATATGGGATGTGCGGAGCGACCACAACTAGGAACAGAAAAAATCAAAGAGATATCCATTTTGTTTGATGTTACCTCTGGAGGACATCAAAGCTACTCCCTGTATACTGCTAAAATATACCCCAGGACACACTTTGATAATGAACTGACAAAAACAAAAAAAATAAGCCATATCAAAATCTGGAGCAGACAATTTTTCGCTCGGTCAGTGTATTCTATCATTTCTTTGCAAGGTCCTAATTATGTAATAGTTTCTAAAGGAGCAAGAGGGAAGCTTTGATACATTCAGTGAACGTATCTTGTTTCTAGTGATAGCACTCCTATCGATTCCCAAAGAAGGATTCAACATTTAACTTTATGTAGTTTCTTATAGTCTTCTAAAACTGTTTTCTTGACTTGCAATTCGCTTAGCGCAAGAACAAACAACAATTTTGAAGTGAACATTTTTACTTCAATCAAATGGGCCTCCTTCAAACCCCTCTGTTCACGTTTGCATCACAGCTTGGTTTTCGCCCCATGTAACACCTCATCGTTAGCCCCTTCCTTCCAGCACTCCTCCTCCTCCCCGAGCTGGCCGTCTACTTCTACAGGCTCCAGCTGACATATGAAGTGGTTTAGCATTTTCTGTGCTGACTGCAGGGTGGACAGGTTATCGTCCGGTGCGCCTTCGCCAGGCATGTCCCGGTCGTTCCTGGTCCTCCAGTTATGGATCATCTCATCCTCCTCGTAATCCCCCATAGCGCCGTCGTCTGGGTGGTGGAGGTCCAACATGGCCTCGGTCCCCCTCAGCTGGCCGTGCTGCTGCTCATTGGGCCTGTGCTGATGATGCTCCCTACTTAGTGGGATCTCCTCCAGGCTGGCGGACAGGGCCCGGACGGGAGAGCCAAGTTTGCGGACTGCCATGACCCCATAGCCATCGTTAGGGAGAGGGGCTGGTAAGGTTTCCGAGTGCATCGTAAACTGGAGGTGAGGTATCTGCATGGAACGTGGGGGGTACTGTCTGACTATTTCCTCACCGCCTGATTCACTTTCTGTGTCTCCATCTCCTTCGCCTGCCCAGTGACCAGGTTCCTGTCTCCATGGTTGAAAGGACGAGGTACCTGGGTGGCCTCCCCCTGAACCGCCCCGCAAAAAACGGGGATTCTCTTCACCCACTTCTGACCAATCAGACTCCTCCTCCTCTGGAACGCAGCCCAGTGATTGGTCCTCCCCCATCATTTTGACCTTTGCATAGTTGTGACTATCCGTAAATTGAGGCGGAGGGGGAGCGACTGGCAGAACGAATTGATTGATGGAATCATCTGACTGGAAATGTCACATTGAAATGGCATGTTATTCAACAAATCAATTCAGGAATCAGAAGGTGTCAAACAAACAATGACGATCAATGAGGAAAGCACATTTACAAATACATAATTTATATATAGGATTATATGATGATCAAATAGGAGTTTAATTTCAAAATGTATCATATCTGTTTTGGACTCATCGTCGACTATGTAAAATAATATATTAATTAAATAAAAAATTTTAGGACACAAGGATTTAATTAAGTAAATTTCATTTATCATATACAAGTATAATCACATTTAAAAATGTAAGGAAAAAAGCTGAACTCTTCAAATGTAATTGAGCAAATACAAAGTGAATCAATCTTTTTTTAAACAAACAATAGCAAGAGTATTTGGACGTTTTGTCTACTGAACTTCACAATTTTATGTTTTCAATAAAAAAAAATGAGCATAGAAAAATTGAGTCCTCACGTTAATGGTCTCCATGCTATTGATGGATGTCTTTGCATTGACCAGCTGTTGCGTTAGTACTGAGATACGCATGTTCAACCTCTCCCGCTCTCCGTCCATACCATGAGCCTGTCAGAACACACCAAACACAAATGTTAAAATGAACATAAGGAAGTACATATCTTTTAACTTATATCCAGAGTGATCTCCTCTTAAACTAATGTTTAGTAACTTTGTATTATCACACTATCGATGCATAATATTTTTTCTAATTGAAATTAGTATGCAGCGAACAATTTACAACTATAGAACTTTGGGTAAAGGGTTCCTTTACTGTAGTTATGCGTATTTCAAATTGCAGACTCACCACCGAATGAAGCTTTCGTTCTAGGAGGCTATTGGTCTGCTGGGTAGAGGAATATGTATCTTGAAGCCTATAATTAAAATTAAGTTGGGTTAAAAACAAAATAAGGCAATACAAGATGAATAACTAAAAGTAACAATGAGCCATGTTACTGAAGATGCATATCAATGTAGGCATTGCTTTATCCGTATATAAACGGTCAACAAATATCAATTAAAGTGTTTCTTTCTCTCTCTCTCTCTTTGTCATTGCACCTTTTGAACTTTTCCAGGAGGCTGCTAAGCTCCACTCGTGTCATCTGTAGTTCTGACTCTAGAAGCTGGTGGCCGTTCTTAAACTCTGCTCCCATGCACTCCATTCTCGCGGCTGTCTGAAGCAAACTGTGGTGTAAATTCTCATTTTGCTCCTGGAGCTTCCTACAAAGATCATATAGTGTTGCCAATTGAGTGAAAGAAAGCATATATATTAATCAAATATATTTTTGAGATTAGTGACTTCAATAGACAAAATTAAATAAAACTTACATTATTCTGTCAAGTTCCGGCGCTCTATTCTGTGTTAAACGAACAATAAGACAATGATTAACTTTGCAACAATCTAATTGTGTCTTTATGTGAGTGTGAGTGTATAGTTTGTAATCACATATCCATTGTTCTGATTGAATATTAGATGCACATAACATGCAAAAATCTATGGGAAATAATTAAATTATTACATAACTTACATAGCATATACATAACATATGTATGGAAACTAAGTTTAACTAAGAAACTTGTCAATAGATGTGCACCCGATAGGAGGTGACAAAACATGATCGAATATTTCTAATTTGAGCCCTAGAGGCTGTGACATACTTCATGTAACAATGACGTAGAACCTCCAACGCCTGTCTGTTGCTCGTCTTGAGCAGAAAAGCTGGTCTTCCTGGATGGATCGGACTTAACAGAATGAGACTCAAGCTTCCCAGCCGAGAGATGCCCAACGGGGGAATGGCCCCTATAATGGCTGGACGGGCTGTGGTGAGCTTCATGGTGATGATGTGAGGAATGATGATGAGATTTTAGGGAATCGTGATGATGAGATTCATGGTGGGATGGATCATGCTGGTGATGATGTGGTTTTGCATGCGTAGGGCTGTGATGCGATTCAGCATTGGATGAGGTCTGATGAGACTCTGAGTGGGAGGCATGATGGTGGGAACCATGCTGGTGAGAATGGTGGTGATGATGGGATTCAGAATGTGAGGGAACGTGGTGAGTGTCTTTGGGTTCAGTTTGATGCAACTCAGGATTAGATTCATTCTGCTGGCCATGTGATTCAGGATGGTGGTGGTGGTGGTGATGTATTGGGCTACTGCTGTCTCCATGGGGATGGTGATGAGTTGGGTGGTGGTGGTCTCCATGGTGATGGTGATGACTGTGACTGCGGTGGTCTCCATGGTGATGGTGATGAGCATGACTGCGGGTATCTCCATCGTGAACAGTTGTGCTTAAGTCTTCTCCATGCTGATTGTGCAGTGTTTGGTTCTGACTCTCTTTATGAGGTTGTTGTTCGGTTGGGCTGTGGTGGTCTCCATGGTAATGTTGTTGAGTTGGGCTGTGGTGGTCTCCATGGTGATGTTGTTGAGTTGGGCTGTGGTGGTCTCCATGGTGATGTTGTTGAGTTGGGCTGTGGTGATCTCTATGGTGATGCTGTGGAGCTGGGCTGTGGTGGTCTCCATGGTGATGATGTTGAGTTGGACTGTGGGGGTCTCCATGGTGATGTTGTTGAGTTGGACTGTGGTGGTCTCCATGGTGATGTTGTTGAGTTGGACTGTGGTGGTCTCCATGGTGATGTTCTTGAGTTGGACTGTGGTGATCTCCATGGTGATGTTGTTGAGCTGGACTGTGGTGGTCTCCATGGTGATGTTGTTGAGTTGGACTGTGGTGGTCTCCATGGTGATGATGTTGAGTTGGACTGTGGTGGTCTCCATGGTGATGTTGTTGAGTTGGACTGTGGTGGTCTCCATGGTGATGTTGTTGAGTTGGGCTGTGGTGGTCTCCATGGTGATGTTGTTGAGTTGGGCTGTGGTGATCTCCATGAGGATGTATTGGGCTGTGGTGGTCTCTATGGTGATGGTGATGAGCTGTGTTGTTGGGATCTCTATGGTGATAGTGATGGTGATTTGTTGGGCTTTGGTTGCTCCTATGGTGATGATCAGTTGGGCTATGGTTTACCCCATGGCTATTTGTTGGGCTGTGGTCTCCATGGTGATGATGATGATTTGGGTTGTGGGTGTCCCCATGGTGACTAGCTGTAGTTTCAGGATCTTTATGATGATGGTGATGAACTGGGCTGTGATCGTCATGATGATAGTGAGTTGGATTAGACTGATCTCCATGAAGGTTGTCTTCATGGATATTAGTGGGAGAGTGATGGTCTCCATGGTGAGTGGGACTGAGCACTCCATGAGAATGGTGAGTTGGGCTGTGGTGATGTTTATGGTGATGAGTTGGGCTGTGGTGGCCTCCATGGTGATGAGGAGGAGTTTGGCTGTGGTTACCATGGTGATGGTGATGAGTTGGGCTGTTGTCTCCATGGTGATGAGTTGGGCTGTGGTCTTTAGGATGATGATGATGAGTTTGGCTGTGGTCTTTATGGTGATGGTGATGAGTTGGGCTGTGGTGGTCTCTATGGTGATGGTGAGGATGAGAATGATGACTAGAGGATTGTTGAGGTGTAGAAGACTGGGAGGACCTATTTTTCAGGCTGTTTCTAGAATGAGTGCGGCTACGAGGCCTAGGATGTGTGTCGAATGCAGATTGATGGTGGTGATGGTGCTGGTGGTGGTGCTGATGAGAATTTTTACTTACATGAGAATGCTTACTATGTTGAGAATGTTTGCTGGTATATGAGTGATTACTGGAGGTTATAGAATCTACACTTCCAGGACTACTGCCCCGATCAGGGATTTTTCCCCCTCGGTTTTCGACCTTAGTAGATCTCATTGAGGCTTGTCCAGGGCTGCCAGGCCTATGACCTGTAACCCCAAGAGAGGTAAGGCTGGAGGGGCTGAACACCTGTCTAGTTATCTCATTGAGAAAGGCAGAGAAATTACGTTTCTCTTTCACCATGATTTTCTTAGCTTCTACCTTGTCCAACTCCTCCTGGTCTTCCTCTTCGTATCTCTCTTCATTCCTGGAAAGGGCCTCCATCGACTTGGCTTTACGAACATTGGCAGCCGCTTCTGACGCTACAGACACCCTGTGTTTTTCTTTCTGGGTGCCCTTAACTTTGCCATGTGAGGACTTCTTGGATTTTCTTGATGTCTCAGCAGAAGACTTAATGGGGGGACCCTCATCATTTAGTAAAGGTGTTGTGTCTTCTTCCTCTTCAAAGTTCCCACTTTTCCTAAAGATATTATTGCAGGATTGTGAATGTTTAGGTTTTCCCAGGGAATGATTACCACAATCAACTAATGATTCAACACTGCTATTAGAAGACCCGGGAGAGGAAGAGTAAGATGACGAAGAAGACGATGAAGAGGAAGAAGAGGAAGAGGCTGAGGAGGATGTTGGAGTGGAAGATGAGGATGAGGAAGAAGAGGAAGAGCCAGATGGTGAGCTAGAAGAGGTTTCTGCGGCTTGAATTTGGGAGGATACATCATGATCACGATGATGGTGTTTGTGATGGTGTTGTTGATGCAAATGTTGCTCATCTTTGTAGGGGCCAGACTTGCTATGCTGTCGGTGATGGTGGTGTTCATGATGATGATGGAGACTGCTGTCCTCTGCTGTTGAATGGGTGCTATTGCAACACAGCAGGATTAGAACGGTTAGAAAAAAAGAACACACAATCTGTTTGCACTCTTAATTCAGTGCAGTTTCCATCATTGCTTGTAAATATTGTTGTTATGAAGATTCATAGATTTCCTATACAACAACATATATCTACTAGTTCTATTGTTTCAGACACTTAAGACACAGAGAATTCACCAAGGATTTAAAAAAAACTGGTATTTTATGGAAGCATTCAAAGATTTGGGAAATATAGGTCATTTCAAGAGTAGGCATTAAGATATAACATAACATACAATAACATGCACTTGAATGTGTATGATAAAGTATCAATACTTGACGTATGAAGACACAACATTGAAGAATAAAAACCTACCTGTGACCGTCACTGTCCGACGAATTGGGCTGTTGATGAGTGTGACCATGATTGCTGTGGTGATGATGATGGCCCCGCTTGTGGTGATGACTTTTATTTAATTTGCCATGCTTTCCATTTCCTTCATGGTCATTGGGATTAGGCTTGTTGCCCTTTTTTCCCTGGTGGATCTGTACAGGAGTGAAATACTTCTCCATTTCCTTATGATTTGGAGGGACTGTCCATTCAGGAAGGTTTTACGTCCGTAAACAGGTAAAAAGTTATGCTTTAGAGAGCTCTTCCCATAAACGAGCTTGCTCTTCAGTCTAAATTGGGTAGGTGTTCTTTGATACTCCTTTAGTCCACTGATGTGAAGTTCTGAAAACTTAAAACAATATTATCATGCCTTTAACAATTAGAATTAAACTTTACGTAAAGACTTGAAAATGTTTCAATATACTTAATTCCAATTCAAAATACTATAATTAGAATTTGCATTCAGGAATGCAAATGTCTAAACATACACAACAAATATATTCCCTTTTGCAATAGAATCAAAACACCTAAATGAACAACTAGCAGAAAACATAACACTGTTGAGTATATCACCCAGCTGTCGTTGAAGTGATCCAGCTAAATTTAAACAAGGATAACATCAGTACTTACATCCTCAGAGTATCAACAATAATGACACATGAGATTGTGCTCATAGACGTTTTGTACTGATCCTACCAAATTTCTAATTGATTTTGGAAACACGTGTGGAATACACGTTTGGAAAAAGCAATGTACGTAGCCAACTTTTACATCCCCCCCCCCCCCCCCCCATGACCCTCACAATAGCCTGAAGCAAAAGGTTTCATGTGAAATCTAATCTAAAATACTAAGCCCGATTATTTAATATATGGGCAAAATATTAACATGCAAATTGGATCTATCATCATCCATAGTCCTATACCCATAGATTAAGAGCTATATGCAGCAATGCCTAATAATTGTACATTTTGCTAAGCTTAACGAAAGTACAAGCTATTGAATTAGGTGACCCTATTCTGTCAGTACAATGGTCACTCTAATAACTCATGAATATAGAGGACAGAGTTCCAATTAAATTATTAAAATAGATGTTAAAAGTCAAAGAGGAAGTAGGTATGCAATTGGAAATAACATATGTTCATTTGTGGTGGGAATTAGTACTGGAAACTATGCACATATGAAGATAAAATAATGATTGGGAAATGCCATAGATATCAGACATTATGACCATATTCTTGCAGTATATCCATTGTTATTGCCTGCAGCTGCTTTCCCCCAATCAATTGTCAATTGGAGAAAACATCTCAGACCTCATCAACCTCAACGATCAATCCATCATGGCACGGCACTGCACTGCTCTCCAGCTACAAAAATCGAAGGTTAAAGGGGCACACACACATGCAGAACTGAAAGCCCAGAGCAGGTGGAGTGCTAGGACTTTCACACACATTACCCAAGTAGGGAATCAGATCACGACACCTGCACATGGAAAACTAAATCCTTACTGACATGTTTGATTGGCAATAGAAAAATACATTACATAAATGGCTTGATAGTCCATGTCTTAACAAATTAATTATGACAAATATTTATACAAATTATGATATAATAACTGAAATTGAATTACAATTCCAGGCCTAGTTAATAAACTAAGACACGCTTTTATTTTGGCCTTGTCAAGTCATGAAGGTAGATGTGTTCCAGGAGTCCCACTTGCTAGCTTAATCAGCAGCTAATGGAAATCTAAATAAAACTTGAACCAAATAAAAACAGTTGCAAGAACAAGCTCGATGAACTACAGCTTTTAAAACAATGAATTCATGAATATTACGATCATTAATCTAAACTAATCAGGAGCATTCAAACCTATACTGTATAATTAATTTGGTAATACCCTGAATTGATAAGAGTACAAAGAAGTTTTCTGTAACTATATTTTTTTAATATTTTTTATTCATTTTGTAGACCTAAAGTTTCTTCAAGAAAAAGACAAATGTAAACTACTAAACACATGACACTTTTTAAAGAAGTGAATAACAATCAGCAGCAAAAAAAAAGGACTTTAAAAAAAGGAAGAATGGCAAGCAAAAATTTCTATTATTTGCATATCGTAATACCCTTTGTGTAACAACTCAATCACGGATTTAACAATCATTTAACATTTAAAAAGAAAAAAGGCTGCTTATGAAGCAAGAAGATATGTCTTAGAAACTATCTACAAAACATATACAAAAATATAATATTAAAAGAACATCCAGGTTTTTATGTTCAACATTGAAACAAAAGAAGTAGCCATAGATCTCAAATATTTATTTCAATGAAAGTATAATGGATACGGTCTTTTAACCGATATAACATGAACATACAGATATTGTGTGCACACACTACATAATATAAATATTATGAACATGAAACCATAAGAGAGCAATCTCTTTCTCTAGACTTAAGGCTAAAAAAGCTTTTGCAAAAGAATTACAATTATTCCACCACCAGAGTAAATTCTTCAGCCTTCTCAAATTCAGCATTCATCTTTGCAGCAAGGACATCCAACTCTGTAATCTGGTAAAAAAAAAAAATTACCTGAGATGAGCAAACTGCCTACGTGTTCTTGAAAACACAAGTGAATTTCTTTCCATTTGGAAAATGGTTTAATCTACAGAGGGTTTGTTAAGTATTCAGACCTCTCGACTTTAAAACACACAATTTTTAAATAAATTCCTTTCAAAATAATGTTTGGGTCTGTTAAGGGCAATAAAACTAAACCAAACCTATTATGACAGTGAATACATGTTCTTGAAACGTATGCTAAAATGTATTCAAATCCAGAACTGAAATATCATGCAAATTTGTATTCTGATCTTTTGCTACTGCTTTTTAAATGTAGCTCTAGTGCATCCGATTCAGGAGGTCTTTAGAACTTGATTAGTCAACCTGTGGAAAATACAATTGATTGGACCTGCTTTAAAATGGCACACATGCGTACTGTATGTACTGGAAGTTCCCTTTATTTATTAATTAATTAATTAGTGCGTGCCAGACCAAAATCCGAGCCATGATGCAACCAACCAAACACAATCAAATTGTATTGAGGCGCATCTGGGAAAGCATATCAAATTAAAGCTTTGAATGTAGCTTCAAGCACAGTGGGTTGCAGCTTTGTTAAATGAAATACGTTTGTAACTATCTTCTCTTCTTAGGGCTTAGGTCAAACTTAGTAACTAGACAAGAACAGCATTGATCAGAGAGGTGATCCTATTGGCCACTCTAAACAGAGGTTAAAAGTCATCAGTGGAGACCTGAAAACTTTAATGGACTTTACCAGATGGAACTTTTATTAAAGGTGCTATATTTAATATTTACTGCATTTTAAATAGTACATTATTTTAGTAATACACTAGAGATTGAGTATGCAAGATAAGTAATAATATTGCCTTTCCAACCCAAACAGCCGTAAATACCTTTTTTTCCCCATAGAACTTTATTTTACGGCTGTAAAATGTTATAGTTGTTTAGGCTGTTTGTCGAGTGACATTACCACTTAGTTGAACATGAGCATAGAAATAACATCACATAACAAACCGGATTAGTGAGTACGCCATTATCATGTTAAGAAACAAGCTAATCTTGTTTGGAAAAACGTTTTTACATATTTCCAAATGAAATACCCCTTCCAATGAATGCCCCTTTGAAACAAACTTGAACTATACTGGCAACCAACAATTTAGCTGTGTGTGCTGACAGATGTGATTACTGGGAAGGGCAGATGACAAAATATTACTTATAGAACTTTTAGGACTAACAAAATAATGAGGGAAAATATAAACGGTCGAAATACGCAGGGCAATGTTGTCCAATGACTCCTGATCATTCGTTAGGGTAAAATCAGACTGGAACTACTCACACCACTCTCATGCCAATTGAACAACAAATGCTTTTTTTAAGGAAACAACTCACTGTTTCCGTCCTGATCTGATTTGAGAAGACTAACTATGAATTAGTAGTGAATTCCTAGCCTTATACAACAATATATAGAATAGTATTCATCCTTATTACTTACATTTATGGGTGTAACCTTCTTCCTTCTCTTCTTCTCTTTTACTAATGCAACTCCTGGAATGTTTACATCTGGCTCAGCTGACGGGCCACAGTCATCTCCTTCACAAAGTGTGAAAGAGCTGACACCACACAAAGACCGAGACACCTCCGAATCCTTGGAATTTGCCACCTTGTGGACCACTTCAGGGGTGTTGAGCATCTCAAACCCAAACAGAGTCTCTCTGCGTCTGGGGGTTGGAGGAGATACCGCCTGGGGATCAGGCGAGTGGAATGACTGGTCTGTTAGGCTTAGACGGCTATAGGACCGCCGCACCTTCTGTGACCATGCTGCGTCCTTTGGGTCTGCGGCGGGTTGGGGACAAGACGATGAGGGGTCCAGGATTGGAGAGAGCAGGGTGGCTTTTGCTTGTTGAGCCTGCACAGGACCTGGCGTGGAGACCCTCGGCTTCTTTAGGCAACTGCCTTCAGACAATCTCTGTTCATTTTCTTTGTTCTCCACAGAAGACACCTCCAAGGAACATTAACAGAATTTAGAATGGCAACTATCCTTACAAATATGTCCCATTGCCAATACATATTTAATGTAATGTAATACATACACATTTTTAAATCAATGTTTTTTTTTGTTGTTGCTATAATACTTACTTGTGTCTTCCTGGGAGCAAGCTTCTTTACTGTGATGGAACGTTTGACAGCAGATATAGGAGCCTTCAAACAGCACAAACAAATAATTGACATGGGTTTTTAAACACACATTTGTTTCTATTATGAGAATGTAGATAGAGACGTACTGAAATGACAGCAGCTTGAGGCGGAGAACATAATCGCGCCGATCTTCTACGTTGCGGACTTTTAGGTTCTGGTAATTTAAGATAGGAGAAAAAGAGAATGTCAGGTCAGTGTTAGACTGGCATTATACAAACTGTTGGATGAGAGTTTTTGTGACCCTTAAGTTACACTTTAATATCAGAAAGAGGTTATACTAATCATTAGTTATGGATAAGCGACGATGGAGTCTTTGAAAGTTTGTATCCTCCATAATAGACTAACTCAACAAATTACCTTAACAATCGAAAAGAGCGTGATTTGAAACAACGAACATTTCTAGGACTTAATGAGGCACTATGTTAGCTCTATAACCCCACACTAGCATTAGATTTGGAACTCGGTGCACCTGTAGCCAGGACACAAACACAGACAACGGTCTAAAAAGCTTGTAAACTTTAGCATTTAGCTTGCAATCTGAGAAAGCTTGCTTGGAAAGAACGCAATGCCATCCTTGCTTGCCTGCCATGATCAGTTTTAGTTTGCAAACAAAAACATACGCAGCCAAACGGATTGAACCACTGACCAATTATCACGAGTTGGGGTATTTTGTTGTCCATCCTGCACAATATTACACGCTTTACAGAATCGCCTTTACTTAGCTAGCTAGGCAGTTATAGAAGTGGCGGAAGCATTAGAACAACTTTCAAAATTGCCCGCCTGACCAAGGTGGCCTATCTAGAGAGCGTTCGTTTTGATTCAAGGAGCCGCCCATTTTCACGAACAGACAGGTATACATTACATAACTAAAAGGTTAATCTATTGAATTTAAAGATGTTTGATACAGTATTGTCTTTAAAGTGGAAACAGTTTTTGTAAAGAATGTGGCTTAAGGCCACACGTTTTTATTTCTTGCATTGAATCCAACTGTATTGCTCCTCAATAAATGCGATACAAAGTGCACCCGTACGTCCCTCGATTTCAGACCATTTTTCCTTGAACATCATCATCACATCGCGACTTGTTTGCCGGAAGAGACGTGGCAATATCCGCATCTGCAGAAAAAACACCTAAATGATTAGCTAGCTAGCCAAAGGCAGCTAGGAGTTGGTTGATCTTTTCATGAACAATGACTAGCTAGCTTTGGATCTTATGTCTGGGCATAGTAATAAACAGAAATATCATCTATAGAACAACATCTTAAATACATATATACAGAGATACAACTTGTTTGGTGGGTAAGTAGCAACAAACCTGTTTATGACTGACGTAGCTACAGCTAAAACTTTCTGCCAGCTCGAGACTTAATGTGAAATATACAATTTACATCACACTATTCAAAGACTTTCTGGCACACTGCAATAAATTGTTAACTCAGATCTATGTTGTTGTTGCCACCAGCCTTAAGCACAGACTATGGGACTGTGTAAGTGTCCCAAGCGGAAGGTGACCAATCTGTTCTGCTTTGAACATCGTGTGAACGTATGTGAACATTGCCTTGTTTCGAACCATAACAAGGTCAGTCGGTGTTCAAACTAAGTGTTTCACATTTATATACTTACTCATATGTTGTCATCACATTTAAAGCTTTATAAATGTACGTGTTGCTTTTTCTACTTTAGTGTATTGTGCAATCATACCTTCAATGGCTCCAGGACAGTGACTATAACCCCAACTGCAGACTATGTAGTACCCCGTTGATTGAACAAGACACAGTGAGATTGATTTGTTATGGTAAGATTAACAGCATTTTAGCTTTTAAATGACCTCAGTGGTAAACTTATTAAAAATCTCAACCATTATATCTCCTTAAATAATGTCAAAGTAACTACTTGGGGCCCACAATTCCTAACATTTTTCCAAGCCTTTTTCATTAAATATTCCTCTCTGTTCAATTTGCATAAAGGATAAATGCATTGTTATCTCGGCTGATTTTCATTATTTTCCTTTCAGATGTTTTCCACTGGTCCTGTCTTAATGACCTAGCAGCTCGTTTACCCCTGCATACTGCTCCAGCGGGCTACCAATGTCCCACCTGCCAGGTTCCAGTGTTTCCGCCCACCAACTTGGCTAGCCCCGTCGCTGACCTGTTAAAGGAGCAGCTGTCCACAGTTAACTGGGCTAGAGCTGGACTGGGCCTACCACTGGTAAGGTCTCAGTGATAGAAATTTAAGTAGCAACGCCACTGACCACTGGTGATCTCACTATAGTAAAGTCCAAGGCAGGATGTTAACTTCCAGAGGATATTCCAGAGCTCTTTTTTGCCCACATTAACTTAATTTCAAGGGCATTTTTGAACCTTTGAGAGACACTTCATAAAATATCCTAAACTTGATTTAAATCCATGTAATTATTTTGTACATTGTTTATTGACAGCAAGCAACGTATAGCTAAAGGAAGCATTGGCAATATTAAAGTATTTTTCAAGTTGAAATTGCCCTATGGTTGTGCAAACTCCCTCAGCAGTGGTGGGGGACCCATGTGTGTTTTCACAATATATATTGCCAATATGTAAAAGGGTACTAAACATGTGGGATTTTCCACAACTTGTATAACTAGTGTTTGAGAAGGATGTTTTTGATATGATTTTTTGTGTGTCCCTTTTAAAATAATTGAGGAACTTTTCAGTGCAATCTTTTCAACAATCCCCCCTGTTCATTTCGGACCTTGGTAAAATGTAGTTTATCTGAAGCCTCAGGGAATAGAGTTTCTGTGAAGTTTGTAAAACTTATTTCGAAGTTTTACAAAACCAAGCAATACCGGACGAATCCTTTTGTACATGCTTATACTTATATTATACTTACTTACTATTACAGATTGAAGAATCTGTTAGGGTTCTTGAAGACAGCATGCCTAACGATGTCACTGATTATACTGATTGGTCTACATTTGATGGTGAGACCTTTACACATCCTCTTCTGTAAATTATTTCACTGTAACAGCCAGTTGCTGTAATTGTTGTGATTGTTCTAACCAGGGAAGTTCTGACAACAGGCTTTCTCGTTATTCCACAATTAACAGCACCAACACCTGAGCCCTCTGAACCTTACCCAACCCATTCCTACAATCCAAGTCCTGCCCCATCTCCTGCTCCACCTCCAGTCCAAGAAGATCATGGAAATCTCCACAACAATGGTGGTATGGTTGCACAAGACCATTCCGCTGTCACCATGGTCTCTGCTTCTACCAGTGACACCATAACATTACATGCAGGTAAATTAAAATGGCAATGCAACTTTATTCAATTTGTAAACATAGACAATGCTAAAAGTGGTTTTGTATTTATTATGCCAGCGTCTTCGACAAGAAAGATCTATGACACACGGGACACTGGACACAGCTGTAGTCACAGCTCTGGTCACAGCTGTGGTCACAGCTCTGTTACGCAGATTGACTTTGATGATGACAAGTACAGACGACGGCCAGCACTTAGCTGGTTTGCACAGATTCTCAAGTCAGTAGTGCTATTATTGACACGGACGTGATTTTTATCAACTGTAAAATCAAAACGAAACAAAAAAAGATCGATTTATGAATTAACCTTTTGTTACATCACGATGTTTCAGGAACCGGACAGGCTCAAAGAGGACATCCCTGTCATGGAAGCAAAGGGTCTTCATGCTGCTTCTGGTTGGTGTCCTGGGTTTTTTCACCCTGATCATCATAATGGCTAAACTGGGACGTGCCTCGGCTGACTCAGACCCCAACTTGGATCCTCTGCTTAACCCCAACATCCGCATAGGGAAGAACTGATAAACACCAACCTCTCAACTGATGAGTGTTACAAACCACAGGCTCTCCGAGAGCCATTTGGAATGGGGTGTGGTGGGACATGGTGGGACCAGTAGAGGGAGACATCATCGTGTACAGTGAGGCTGGGCAAAAGAGGGATGATCGGCCCTGGAAAGGAGACCAACCATCTTTCCCCCTTTTTAAAACGTGCAAGTGTATTCTATGGTGTATACTATGCATATGCTGGCCAAAATACATAAATGACTTGAGGGGGGTTCAATTTAATTTAGGCGTATTTTTTACGGCGCTTTCAGAGTGAACTGTTTTCTATCTCCTTCATTGGTCAAGTCTCTTATGTCAGAAATTGTGAATGGGAGATAGAACAACATTTCGCCCAAACTTCAAACGCTAAGTTGAGACTGGCTTTCTCCTGCTGGTATGGTTGGGCTAAACTATACTGTATTGTGTTTCATACATTTCCACGTTGGCATACAATTGTAACTTATTCACATGTATACCTCACATCTAAAATCTATTTTGAAATGTATCTATTTGTTCATTATCTTTGGGTGATAAAGTGGCACTGAGACTTGTGTTGAACTGGAAGAAAGAAAGTCCATCTTGACACAATCCTCTAAAAGTATGTCCCTTATTCCTCTGTAAACTGGAACACGAAAAGAAATGGAAAGCTGTGAGTGTGTATGTATGTGAAATAGAGAGAGATTTACTGTATCTACTGCTATGTATGTTTGCAGTTTGAAATTGAAAGTGAAATGATATAACTGGTTGAATATATTTAATAGGTTAGAATGGTTGTGTCCTTGGGGTGAGTCTATAGTCAACATGGTTTGACCTGCTGACCAGGAAAACAAATTAGTTGGTGTTGAAATTATACGGATGAATATAAAAACAATCCATATAATCTGTGCACAGAAACTATCTTTACTCATTAAAGATCTACTTCTTTGTTTGTGCACTTATTACTCATTAAAATTTGCTCATGACCTTTTGGCCCAGTTTGAGCTGTTTTCCATCTCCCTCTATCTGTCAGTGCATCACTGAAGTGCCCGATCTGGCGAAGTAAGCCTATTCTACAGCCAAAATCAAATGGTACTCTTCCAAGTGAACAGTGAGGCCTGCCAGAATAGTCATATTGTGTGTTTAACTGGATTAAGCTGTCCCCTCCTTACATTCTTAACAAACTGAAGAGGTGGCTGTAAATTGATTGTTGTATCAACCTAAAACATTTCATACAGATTGTATGTCTCAACAAAATCTAGCAGTTCTTGTTCTTTGCGAGCGTGTGTTTAGTTACATGATGGTAAGAGACCTAATTTAGATTAATCATTATTACATGGCTGTGTTAGAGATGAACCTCTACATACATCTGTAAATATTTACTCCATACTGTTATGCACATTTTCATATGAAATTCCATTGCTGTTCTACCTGACTGTTCTGGTTTTTGCTGCACTGTACAACAACAGCTTTTGTATTGAGAATGAGTTAATTGCAGGGAAATTAGAAGGTTAGCAGAAAATCTCATGCCTGGGATGTTTTTTCTTTCTGAATGAAAAGGTTTTCCTAAGGGTATAACTTATCTCTGACTATGTTGGCACACTTTTTTTAAATGATCTACAGCCATGTTTGTGCCGAGTGTTGATGTGTGCATGCCTGAGATATGGGTGGTTTTGGACACCAGATAATAAATCCCCCCTGGAAAATAGTGATGTTGATCTTAAGGGATGCAGTAAGAACAATTCCAAGTACAATTCTGCCTTAGACCACCAGCCAAGAAGAAAAAAATGCATTAGATAAATTGTCAATTTATTGGTAGCTCAGAACTTTTCTCCTCTGTATCCAATCATGAGGAACTCATACCAAAATCGTGTAAAGAAAATTCCTAAGTTGAGTGCTAGAGTGAGAGAAAATGTGTTGTTTACTGACAGCAATATTCATAATTTGAACATTAGTTTTCAAAGTGGAAGAGGTAATAGAAACTCACCAACTGACAACAAGGCAATATAGCCCATCTTCCGATTACCAGCTTGAAGTGAGTATGCAGAGCCCAGTACGGCCCAGTAGAAGCTCACAGTCTGGAACACCTGAAATGCATTCTGTAATTAAACTCCTATTCTTTCTCTTTATTTGGCGGGGACTACAGAGTGTAGTATGTATGGAGCTCAAAGAGGTAGAAAACAGCTCATAAGTAATCCAGCCTTGATTTGTAACAGCTTAATAACATGTTTGAAATTCCACTCCAGCAGCTTATTGAAATAAGAGATATTGAGTACACACCACTATGGCTTCTGTGTGGTGTTGGCTGGAGTAGCTGATGTCTCTGATAAGGAAATGAAGGATGGCATCAGTGAATTGAAGACCCATTTGGAAGATGAAGAGTAGCACTGACAAGGATGTAAGCAGCCCTCTCTTAGACACAGAAAGAGAAAGCAGCCATCCCATCACTGCTGACTGTTTAACCTGGTATGACACAAAAGGTCAGAATGAAAGAAAATATGTTTTTGTGCCATGCAAAAAACACTATTGGGTTTATGATTGCCCACATTAAGGGCATTACAGTTGCTCATATTAGTTTAGAATTCCATAAAGTAAAATAAAATGTTTTAGCTTATAACATTATAAATAGAAAGTTGGCTTACTTCATCGTAGGGGTCTATATTATCGTCCATGTTTTCAGCTTCAAAAAATTGACAAAAAATGGCAAATTAGACTGTCATTTTGTGTCCTGTAGATGAACCGTCTGAGGTGGGGACAGTGGATCGTAAATTGTTGCACCAAGCACCCCGGATGTTTTTATTGAATGTTTGCACCACTTTGTGAAAACAAGTTGTGAGAAGAGAACAATGGAATTGCTCTTACTGTGACACACATGAATTCCCTATTGTCATTCATTCTAATCATTTTGTAACTATTGTATGTGTATCTTGGTTACCTCCCTACGGCTTCTGTTGGGTCAGACAGTAATCTACATAAACAGCAAATATGGAAATAGCATTGTAACTTTTATTAAGAACAATTAAATAGGCAATGGTTAAAACTTTCTGTAACACCAAACAAAACACTAATACATTTCATAGTTTAATTTCTGGATACATTTTCAGCAATTCCACAAGGCCTTCATTGTAGGCACTCTGTAATACTCAGAAAAGCCATTCAGATAAAGAAACACTTTTACATAAATGCATGGGTAACACTTTATATTGAACATTTAAAAAAGGCATGTAACTTGATAACTAAATCTTGCTTAGTGTTGTTTTGTTTTTATGGGTTTTTTTCATGGACTGGTATACAGTATGCATTTTAACATTTTATATTATGAATTATTATAATATATAGTGTTGGTATATTGGTCTTATAGTATTGGTATACTATATACTGATATTTTATATTTCACAGTGCATCATCAGAGTGGTGCTCTTGTTGACTACTCTTCTTGGAGTTAACACAAGAGATGTTTGACGCTGTAGTGAGAGCCTTCATCCCAACTCCTACTGCTCCTACACCTACGCCAACAATGTAGTGTACCTGCAATGACAGACTCAAAAAGTGAAACACTAGATCAAATAAGCCCAAATGGTGGCTTTTATTTCATTTCATTGTGCTCACTGGACAAATAACCTAATAATTTCACAATCATTCATTGAATAATAGGGCTAATTATTTTCACTAAAAACAACAGTAAAAACTACTGGTCTTGAAAATTACACAGCACACTTACCTGTCGTGACTCTGCCTTCCCATATCTCAGCTGGGTGACAAAGTGCTCACAGTTGCCCCGCAGGATGCAGTAAGGCATCTCCAGGCCCAGCAAACGTCTGGCGTCCCTTAGGATTGCGCACACCCTCCTAGGTTGGTGCTTCTCATCCAACAGGTTGTTGACGTGGAACCGGTCCTTCCCCACCACCTCTCCCAGTCCCTCCCTGGTCACCACAGCCCTGTCACACAGCACAGACATCAGGCTGTACAAACCAGCCCCGGCTGCTTCCGCTTAGGTTGGTGGACGTGAAATAAGGGTCCAGAGAAGGTTTACGACACAGAAAGAAAGAATATCTTAGTAATGCCAAGAATAAATCTAACCCTTCACCTCTTTAATCATTGTTGGGTGTTCAGAGGAACACAGGTCATAATAGGTGATTTACTTACAAGGGGGACAGAGATGGATGATGTCTCCTTCCCCTACATACAAGGCCCAGTGCTGATAAGTTCCACGGAATATCTCAATCAAATCCCCTGGCTCTGGCTTAAACAATATAAAATGTAATATATTATGTAAAATAAGTTATTATTTTTCACATTAAATATGGTTATAGTGTTTTGTAGTGATAAGCAATGCATTGATAGCAATGAATTAAGAAACCTTATTTGCAACTTACCATTTTTGGTGCAATGACATTCCCACAGGTGAAACAACTTGGTAGCTTTGTACAACACCACCTTACCATTGATGTTGCATTCTGCGTTCAGTAAAGAGTAGCCTTCTATCATATGCTCGTTCATTACTTTAATGACATATAGATAAACCGAACGACAGATATGTCTACAACAAAATAACCTTTCATGAAAGTGTTGTGCAGGCTACCTGACAGATCACACTACAGTAATCGGATTTTCGCCAGATCTATTTTTAACTGATCTCTGACTTGACTCTGACCACTGCATGGTATCTCTTTAAAACAGTTAATAGTTGGGCACTAAAACTCCACAGTTACTTTTCAAATCTTTATATTGAATGGGGGTTGTTTTTGTATTTCTTTTTGAAGAACGGGACATGGTTATATTGAGATATGATAATTGCAACAATATTATGCAACCAGAAACCTAGAAATGAGTTTCGTGAGGCAATGTCAATAAGCGATGAGAGCCTATATGAAAAATGTTCTGCACTCAAAGAACATAAAAAGTAGACCACTTGATTTTTTTTTCTTTCCTTTAGGTATTTACAAGTGAAAGTATCATTCAATCAACAAATCACGTGCCTCAGTGGTAGTTCTTTTGTTTTCCGTTTCAAGTTGCTATCGGTCTCAAACATATGAAATGTTTTACAAAATCGTTTTAACATGGTGAAATAATAACCCTTCATGCAGCAAAAAAAAAAAAAACTACACATTTAGCTTCAAATATTTTAGGTAAATTAAGTGGGCTTAACTGTGACCAAGCGGTGAGCCTGTTTTGCTACATTTCACATATTTTCTTTTGTAACAAGTAAATGAATAGCCTATTGTGTAGTCTCAGAGATACGTTTTTGCCAGTTGCCCTCACGGTCGGCAGTGCCACAGTGGGCGTGTAGAACCAGTCCCGCGTGATACGGACAAAGATGGCGAGCTTCATAGAAAGGTGCAGTATGCTAACAAGACACTAGAATTTTCTTGAACCTATGGCAAAGGTTTAATCGGCGAGTTTACTAACCTACAAGTCGAGGTTAAGCCTCTGGTAATAAGCTGATTTGTTGAATTTGTGATTTTTTTTTTGCTCTACCTGAATAGAATATCACACTTTAACATCAAGCAATGAGCTTGCTGAGGCTTAGCCTTAGGTAGGCTGTCTTGTTTAGCTAGGTTAGTAAAGCTGGTGCCCTTATAATATAATGTCAATGGGTGGTGCCAATGAATGACTGCTACCCAAAGACTGCAAACATAATAGTATTTTGTGTCGGGATGTAAATAAATACATTTATTTGAAAGAGGTTTCTTAACATCTTCCATGAATGCTTTCTTACAGGCACATAATGAAAATGGCCATTGTGGTCTTGGTGCTGTCATGTTTCCTCAGCATTGGTCAGGCAGTGGATCGTAGTAACTTCAAAACCTGCAGTCAGAGTGCTTTCTGCAGGTGAACTATCTAGCTAACACTTGCATATACATGACTAAACGACAAAACATTTTGCCATTTTCACATTTTTACCTGTTCATTCTTCCTGAATTGGAATTAGGGTTATTGTAATACACATACAGTTGGTTTAGTGAATTTGTCCCCCCTAAATAAGACTTGGTGTATGCAATATGCATACTGCCTGCAAAATAACAAATGTGTCTGTTTGTGATGCAGACGTCAAAAAGCAATGGAGCCTGGCCAATCACCATACACAGCCTTACTCGAGACCCTTAAACTGACCGACTCTCATTTTACACTACAGTTAATTAATAACAACAACAAGGTAAAAGAAAATGTCACATACACATGCTTATCCATATATTCTTGAAGAACATATTAGTGTCATTGGTTTTTAGGTCATAAAAGAATACAATTATCAAAAAAATCATACAACCAACTTTTCCAGGTTGGCTTGTTGCTAGAGCTGTATCGCCTTCAGGGTAATATGACTCGAGTAAAGATCAACGAGTTGAAACCCTTAAGGCCTCGGTTTGAGGTGCCCGATGTTCTCACAACAGACCCTACTACTGAACCGTGAGTGTGTCCTCTTGACAGACTGTGAGAGAAATCAACTGAACTTCTTTAACAATAACAACGAAAAGGAATCGCATAGCGATATAGAACCGAGTATATATGCCATGCTATTGCTGAGTGTGATGGAATGTTTTACTATTTCCTCCAGTATGTTATTGGTGGCTCAGGATGACCAGAGAGTGGTTTTTTCCCTGGGGGGTGAGGACCGGCGTCTCATAGTCAGTGCACAGCCTTTCCGCCTTGACATCATGGAGGGCCCCCAGGTCCTAATGTCCCTCAACTCCAGAGGCCTGCTGGCATTCGAACAGCTACGCCTGCGAAAGGACACGTGAGTATCTAGCAAAATATGGGTGGCCATTAACACAAACATTTGCATGAAGATAGCCTACGTAGTTTACATAAACATATTTGCTTTCACCACTACAGTGTAGCCAAACTATATATATATATATAAACTGTATTGTGTGCATTTGCAAATTGTAAACAAGCGTTTATAATGAAAGGCCTGACATTTAATTTCATTATTGTTCCGTTTTTCCCTTTTTCTCTCTCCTCCACTCTTCTGCCTCTGTTCTCTCGTGTTCTCAACATGTGCTCCAGTATTTCTCACAAAATAACTAGCACAGTCGGTAGCATGTGGGATAAGATCAAGAGCGTTTTCTCTAGGTAACTGTTGAGCGCTTCTTGATATTTTATCTGTTTTACTCAGTGTATGAAATGTCCATAACTTTTGGTGTCTGTGTCATCTAATTGTTACCTTTCAAACAATATTCTAATTACTATGTTAGTATGTACTAACATTTTCTCAACAATGTTAATAAGCCTTTTCGGCTTACCTATATGAAAACCATTAATTACCTCAGATTTTGGTTTCTTAATCATTGTTAAGAAATATGTCTAACAAATCAATCTGAGGCCTAAATTGGGAATTCATTTGAATCAAAACAATGAAAACAAGTAAGTATAAGCTACGGGTTATTAGCAAACGGGTTCACTAACAAAGCCATTCTTATCCATTTTCTCTCCTGTCACTCTCCACTACCTATGAAACACTTTTACTTCGGAATATCATCAATAATTTTTAGATCCATAGTACCTTTTAGAAAGCAATGCTTGCTGCTTAGCCTATATAGCGGTCCATTTAATTCTTGCTGTTAATCCTCTGCACCCTTGTGTTACATTTGCCATTCACCCGTTTACAAAATCAAATCAAGGATTTTTCTCTGTTTCACCACACGGAAATGTTTCTTTGGAAAATAGCTTTGTCAAATTCAACGTTTTAATTTCTCAATCTTTGCCCTTTCTACAAAAGTTATATATATGATTGTCACATTTTACACAGTCAAACAGAGAGTGAAGAAGAGGGTACAGACGAGACACGGGACAAAGAAAAGGTGTGCTCACTTAAATTAGGATTCTAGTTTAAATGAGTTTATTGTTTTCTTATTGGCTACTTTATTGCATATTGTTATATTTATGATGAAAACGGACGTGTGGATTGATTTCTTTTGCTGTTCCAGTCAGCAGAGGTGGAGATGGAAGATGATCAGCCAGACATGTGGGAGGAGACATTCAAATCACATGCAGATAGCAAGCCTCATGGTACGTCTGTAGTTCTGTCTCTCACTGCGGACCCTAATCTGCTTTTCTCTTGAAGATTTAAGACTTGTAAGGAAAAAGAAATACTTAGAAGTTGGGAAATGTATTCACTTGTATCTTATAGGGGTTGATGGAAAGGTCCCTTTGTGTGTAAAACTAGAGGCCCTTATATGGGAATAAATAACATCTTCTTTTAAAAACGTACCTGATTGATTTTCTGATCAAAAGTCCAAGATGCTGAAAAACACAGACTTATGTAAATAGAGGCTATTACAAGAGATATTTTTTTCTCAGTAACGTTGAGGATTGTCAAGTTATTTTATATGTTGAACTTCCTTGCTCACTGATTCTGATTTCATAAAGGATGTAGACGACCTCTTGAATTGCTCATTGTGGAGCCTGTCTTATTCTCTTCCAGGTCCTTCGTCCATCAGTTTGGACTTTTCCATCCCTGGAGTGGAACATGTCTATGGCATCCCTGAACATGCAGACAGCCTCAAACTCAGAAACACAAAGTGAGTTTGCCAAACACAGCTGTCAATTCCCTGTGTCATTTGAAGATAGCTTGATGCATTGATTCATTATCCATTGACTCGCGTTATCTTTTCACAAATCTCTCGTTCTAAACGGATAGACATGATCTGCACATGTGGGTATTGCAATGTATTTTATGTCTCCGCCTCAGGAGAAAAACAACTCAAAATGCCATAGCTGTCAGTGCATTATTGATCCTTTTAAACCTACAAAGGTAGCTGCTTAGCAATATTTGTTAAGGAAATGTCGGTTTTATTATGAAATGAAAGATTTGCCCCAAAAGGTGGCGTGGTCTAGACCAAGCAAGGTTATATTGCCAATAATGCCTATGCTCAGGTAATGAAATACTGTTACCTAGATTGCTGTCTTGTTTTCCAGTGGAGGGGACCCTTACAGACTGTATAACCTGGATGTGTTCCAGTATGAGCTCTCCAACCCCATGGCTTTGTATGGTGCAGTGCCCGTCCTCATTTCTCACAACGTACACAGAACCATGGGCATTTTCTGGCTAAACGCAGCTGAAACCTGGGTGGATATCAGCTACCTCACTTCCGGGCAGGTGAGGACACAAACGACCGTCTTCCACATAGTCTTTGCCATCGTATGAAAATCAGGAAAGGCCTTCTTCTTACATCCATACGGGGTCCACTATATGCACAGTTTTGCAGGAAAATTTGATTTCCTTTGCGTTGTAATTGTGGTCAATGAAACAAGGCATATCTGAAGGGTGTGCACCTAAATCAGTCTTACCATTCTTTTGAAACCTTGTTATCTTAGTATTATTTCAGTGTGAGATAAGTGGTCCATTGTGATGTTAGTGTTAACTTGTCTCACCCCTTACTGTCCCACACCCAGGAAGCTAGTGAGGCCCCACAAACTGATGTCAGGTGGATCTCTGAGAGTGGCATCATAGATGTGTTCATTATGCTAGGACCCAAGCCCACTGACGTTTTCACACAGTATGCATCTCTAACCGGTAAACCAGTTCATCACGCATCATTGGATTTCACTCAGTGCAACATCATTTAAAAAAAACAATAATGTAAGCATCTTATTTTCTTGATTAAAACAGTTGATATTTGTATCGTCCCTGGCTGTTGTAGGTACACAGTATTTCCCTCCTCTCTCCTCCCTGGCCTACCACCAGTGCCGCTGGAACTACAAAAACCAAGAGGATGTCAGTGCTGTGGACCGGGGCTTTGATGAGCATGATATCCCTTATGACTTCATCTGGCTAGATATTGAGCATACCGATGGCAAGCGCTACTTTACCTGGGACAAAAGCAACTTTGCCCAGCCTAAGCAAATGTTGCAGGGACTCATGGATAAGAAACGCAAGGTGTGTGTGTGTGTGTGTGTGTATGTATGTGTGTGTGTGTGTGTGTGTGTGTGGGGGGGGGGGGTTGGTGGGTGATTGGGTGGCTGGGTGTGGGGGGGGGGGGGTGCGGGTGCGTATGAATTTGCATTGGGAAGCATGGCATTTACTTATTGCATTCTTTTAAGTGCATATTATGCACCTCTCTGTATTTCTGCTCTTCTCAGATGGTAACCATAGTGGACCCTCACATTAAAGTCGATAGTGGATACAAAATCCACTCCGAGATTTGCTCCAAGGGCTTCTATGTTCAAAAGAAAGATGGCGGAGATTATGAAGGCTGGTGCTGGCCAGGTTTGCATACCACTTTGATTTCCCTGGACTGAAATAGCAGTTAGTTAAAAATAGTATATTCCTCTGAAGATGGGTTAATCATTGTTTCTCCCTACCATCCGTTTGCTTCTTAAAGGGAATTCCGGTTACCCTGATTTTACCAACGCTGAGATGAGGACCTGGTGGGCCAGCAAGTTTGCTTATGATCAGTATGAGGTAAAGAGTAAGCCACATTCATCATTTGCTCTCTTGTGAACATTTAAATTGCTTCATGAATGGAGCCTGTACTAACTACTGGGCCTGGAAAACCTCATAAATAGAATTCGATTTTACATAAATGTATAAAGTAACTACTTAAACTGGGAACTGAATCTATTTTCACTTTGTGAACAACTTCTCATTTAGCCTAAATTGATTGAAGGGCGGTCAACTCGCCAAGCTTTGTTTTTCAAGGTTTTACCTAAGGATCTTTGCACCTTGAGGCTTGAGTTCTCAGCTACTGATTTACTTATATGGCTTTATATGCTTATCTTTACCCTTTGTATATGCAGGGTTCAATGGAGAATCTCTACACATGGAATGACATGAATGAACCCTCTGTGTTTAATGGGCCCGAGGTCACGATGCACAAAGATGCCCTCCACGGTTCCTGGGAGCACAGGGACGTCCACAACCTCTATGGCTTCTATGTGGTGAGAGGAGGAGCCAATGTAGGAAGCTCAGTGACGGGGCCGTGATAGCATAGGGATGTTCCTTCCCCCAATTAAGAGAAGCTCCTGCAAAATCAAAGCTTTCCGCCATCATGTCCCGAAGCTTGTTTATTAAACTTCACTTTCTTACTTTTTTTTATTACATTTTTTTTTAGCAAATGGCGACAGCAGAGGGGCTGATCCAACGCTCAGGCGGGCAAGAAAGGCCTTTTGTACTGACCAGAGCTTTCTTTGCTGGGTCTCAACGCTACGGTTAGATTTAGAAGAATCTATAAATGTACACCCTCTGTTTCATTTCTCGACGTTTATCCTTCATTGACGTATGTATCCTCACCCCAGGTGCGGTATGGACAGGAGACAATGCAGCTGAGTGGGGCCATTTGAAGATGTCTATCCCCATGTGTCTCAGCCTGGGACTGGTGGGCATCTCTTTCTGTGGAGGTGAGGTCCACCCCGCCCCTCACGGCATGTCAAGTCTATGCATCATTATTAACCATTTCTACACGAGTACAAGGACAATCTAGTGAAAAAGAAAAAATATATATATTTAATAAAGATCAGGGTTGTGGATTTTAATTCATGCCTGTTGGATTACATTTTCTCCCACTTGACTAAATGCAGCTGATGTTGGAGGCTTCTTCAAGACCCCTAGTTCAGAACTGCTGGTGCGCTGGTACCAGACGGGGGCCTACCAACCTTTCTTTCGTGCCCACGCTCACTTGGACACCCCCCGTCGGGAACCCTGGCTCTTTGGTCCGGACAACACAGCGCTGATCCGGGAGGCCGTGCGTCAGCGCTACGCCCTGCTGCCCTACTGGTACTTGCAGTTCCATCTGGCTCACCGCACCGGGCAGCCAGTCATGAGGTACTGTTGCTGTACAACTTCTGGATACTTTTCCGAGGTCTTAGGACAACCCTAGTTATGATTTGATAGTCTAAGAGTTCCTCTCTGATCACGTCTAAGTTATTAAACGTTGTTGTCACTTCTGTTGTCTTTCTCGTAGACCCTTGTGGGTGGAGTACCCTGAGGACATAGCGACGTTTGCCATTGAGGATGAGTTTCTTATAGGTGAGGCGGTGTGCTTTAGTGAGGTAGCCGTTATGAACTTGGTAGCACCATAAGTTACATTTTTGTTATTTATTTTTCCCCTTGTTTCAGGCAGAGATCTACTGGTCCACCCAGTAACGGATGAGAGGTCAAGTGGTGTCACTGCATACCTGCCTGGGCAAGGCGAGGTGAGCAGTGCCATGCAAAATAAATACAGATGCATCATTTGTTGTGACATTGTTCAGATCAAAACAAATGTTTGATCTGCATTTTTTTTCAGGTCTGGTATGATGTCCACACATTCCGCAGGCACAATGGCTTTCAACATCTTGAGATTCCCGTCACAATGAGCTCTGTGAGTCCTTTGCGGGGTTCTTGATATTAAACTTTCTCTTTTCATTGTGTTAACTCAGTCTTCATTAGTATTTGTAAACAAATGCGTGTCTTGTTTCTTTGTCTTATTTACGCAGTAATGTAAAACAGTTACACTAGAAAGCTCTAGAATTTGAAATGATGAATTGTTGCTTTAATGATTATTTGTACGATTCTCTTTCTGCTACTTGTGCTGGCCAACATAGATTCCAGTGTTCCAGAGAGGAGGTTCCATTATCTGCAGGAAGAACCGTGTGCGGAGGTCTTCAACCTGCATGGAAGAGGATCCCTACACACTTTATGTAGCCCTCGATTCACTGGTAGGACCAAGTTATTGTCTTGGTTAATGAAGGTAGAGAGGAAAAGAAATGTTTATTTTTATGTGTTCATTCGTTCTTTTGATGCACTTCTCTATCTTTCAGGGCAATGCAGAGGGAGAACTTTATATTGACGACGGTTACACCTTCAAACACACGACAGAGAAGCAATTCATCCACAGGCGCCTGAGTTTCTCTGAAAATACCCTCTTGTCAAGGTCAGCTCAATGTCAGAAAATGGCTTAGTAAAAAAAAAAAGACATTACAACAAAAGTCCTTGGCATAAATATTCACCAAAACACCAAGGCCATGCACCTTCGTTGAATGTTGCATACCCAAACTTGTTGCAACAGGCTTGTTAACACATACCTTTCCTTCACTACCATTTACACGCAATTTTTACTTTCTTTGTATGTTTATAGTGCTTGTGATCTTAAGTTCAAAATGACCCACAATGTTGCCTTTCCTAGACATTCAAAAAAGACCTCTGATTATATCTCACCACAGTAACCTGTCCCCGGACTCTCAGTATTCCACTGCCTCGTGGGTGGAGAAAGTTATTATCCTGGGGGCCAATAAACCCAGTACGGTCACTCTCATTACCGCAGGTTGGTAATGCACCGAATACAACCAATCACAGTGTATCATACAAATGCTAAATAAACACCATTTATCTAATGTCAACCTTTTATTGTCCTCAGATGGTAATGAGTCTTCTGTAGAGTTTGAGTTTGAAGAAGACCCTGCAGTATTAACTCTTCGAAAGCCAGGTGTGAATGCCGGGGACAACTGGACATTGCAGCTGCGGTAACACCGGAGGATAAATCACACAGCATATTTAGACAGGAAACCCTGACAATATGACTGCTGAACAAATTGCACATTACACACACACACACACACACACAAACAATTGTATTTCTATTAGAACTGCAAGGACCTGGATTGTTACACTATCGCTGAGAGTAACCTAGGCCTGTCATTAGACCCTCAAGACAGATTTGTGGGGAAGTAAAAATGAAGCACTGCATAGCACATTTAGCACCTACCAACCTGTATTCAGGACCTATCTCTATGATTAGGAGAAAGGGTTTTTAAAGACTTAATTTTTACATTGTTGATAATAAAAATGTATGAAATTGGTTAATCTTGAGACACTTTTAATTTGGATATTGGGAATTGGATCTTTTGGATATCTTGGGAGTTGACACGGACATAACACATTTTATGATTGGCAGGTTAGCGATGAGTGTCCAAAACAATTATTGTTCAATTAATTAAATAAATACATTCCAGATTGGATTGGTAGTGTTCTGTTTGTCTGTCTATTCACTGTAGTATATTGTACATAAAACACAGAATAGACACATCAATGATTTTGACTTCGTTCGTAGCACGTAGTAGTTAAGCTTTTTAAGACACTTAGTGTCTTGTTGTTTCACTTAACAGTCTGATACTTCAAATGTAATCTCTTGACAACCGAGGTATATGGCATTCCAATTAAAGGCCACCATAAACAAACAAAAAAGCTGGTTGTAATTGCAGTGGACTGGAC
Organism: Aplochiton taeniatus; assembly: GCA_017639675.1. Classification (NCBI taxonomy): domain Eukaryota; kingdom Metazoa; phylum Chordata; class Actinopteri; order Galaxiiformes; family Galaxiidae; genus Aplochiton; species Aplochiton taeniatus. The sequence goes on from CM030177.1 coordinate 14,796,523, forward strand.
TGGCTGTTTCCTGTAAAGCCAGGAGTGTGTAATAAAAAGGTGCTTGGTGGAAGGTCAACATCCAGGAATTGGAGAGAGGTTCCTCATTAGGCTCTCGTAACTAAGGAAAGTCACAGCATTGACAGGGAAAGCCCTCAGACTGTTCAGTAGGAGTCCTTTGAAGAAAACCCTCACGCCTTCTTCTCTAAGACTGACCGTCATGCAATGTAGGACGCCTTGATACTCGCGGCCCCCGGCTCCTGACATTTGAAGTCGCGCTTTCACTACATCCATCGGTGTCGCAAAAGCCCATGTAACCACACCTGCCAACCCACCTGCCATCAATACTGCAAAAGTGCCTAAAGATTAAAAAAAGAATACAAAATGTGTGTTCAACAGTGGAATACTATGTAATTGACTAATCTGTTAGGACTTCAATAGTTTGCAGATCTACATACACAAATACAAAGACTAACCTGGCTGTTTACCACTCTCAGTCAGTGCCCTGCGTGTGACCTCATATGGCAGGAAGTATAGTCCATAGCAGGGCACATCTCTTAAGGCCAGTGCCAACCCTCCTCGAAACAAGCCCTTTGGGCCCTCCTCCCTTAGGATGACAGCAACACAGTGAAAGGGCCCCCGGTATCTTTGTCTACCAGCTCCAGCCATGCCTGTGTCCTGGCTCTGCAGGCGTACCTTAACTAGGTCAATGGGCGCACTAACAAACACCTGCAAGACGTTGGTTCTGTTAAAGAACTGGAAACTGTTTTAAAAATCCTTAAGACAATGTTGTTTATATAACCAAGATATTGTAGGATGCTAAATTGTTATTTTTCTAGCCTGATATGCCCTGTTTGACTATTTCTCTGCCAGTATTCACGCTTTATAAAGCCTTTAAGGTTAGTCATTTGAGTCATTTTATTAATATACCCCCCACACTCAAATGACAGGTAAGTTGAACATTTTGACTGCAAGTAAGTTTCCAAAAATGTTGACGCTGGTAATTCTTGCTAAAGAAGAATGATCAAACAGGCTTTGAAACCACACAGCATTTAACAGCCTTGTTCTTATTACCTGGACCAGACCAGAAAAACAGCCAGCTGTGAAGACTGCTCCTGTAGAGGCAGGGTTGCCTTGGCTACGGTCGTTACGTTGGGACTGAGTGAGGTAGTCTAATGCATTACTATAGGAACCGAAGACCACAGAATTGGTGATGCCTGTGGTAAGGACTGGAAATGCCATGCCTTTGAAGAATCCATGAACCTAATAAGATAATAAAACATGTAACCAAGATAAATTAGGTTCTTTATTACAGGTGCATTATTCCTTAATTCAGTTACTTGTCACATTGAAATAAAAGTATTTAAAAATATACCCCTTCATGGGCATACGTCCGTGCCACACAGTCAAAGATACCCTTGTATTTGGGCTGGGTCTGCAAACGCACCTATTGGTGTAAAGTTTAGGGTGCAAAATTAGCAAACCTGCTATTCTATGTCATATATATATTAATTAAATTTTTTTTAAATATGTACCTTTACTGTGTCTACTGGATGACCAACTGCTAACCCTGTGGCACCTAAAGTTGAGGTATGTAACAGGTATGAAAAACATGTTTTCATGTAGCCAAATGTAAAGTAGAGGTTTTCATGTTTTAAATTACCTGAAATGCATCCTGCAACAAATTCCACAAAAGGCATTGCTTGTCTTCGTTCTCCAAACTACAATAATAATGATAATAATTTAAAAAACAGTTATTCCAGATAATTGAGTCGCCTAATGTAGTGGCATTCTGGTTTTGACCTAACTAAGTAATGTACTCATAGCTGGCTGTTTTAAACATCAAAGGTGTGGGAATATATAGGAACAGCTTTCTTCGATAGAAAAAAAGAAATACAAAATAAAAGTCCAAGTGCCAAATGGTTATACAAGAAATAGCCTACTTACTTGAAACTTGTCTTGCAATTAATTTTGCCCTGGACATATACAGTAACTTGGCCAGCCTACAAGACTTATTGTAAAAGTAACTCGTTTTACAATTTGCCAAGTCTAAAGTGGTGAAAAGAAGCCAAGTTGGGTAAGTTCACATGTAGCGTATTTGAAAACGATCATGCATTATCTACAGACAAATGCGAATTGAGATCCAACGGAAGAAGTTCATGGCCGAATTAGTCGTTTTTAGTCTTTGGAATGCATGTAAACGCTAAAAATGTATAGCCATTTTGCACGGGGGCGGAGCTGAGATTAGTGCACAGAGGGAGAGATTATTTCACGGGCTCTATGTACGAATTTAAACAGATTAGGCTATAGGATGATAATTTGAATATTATTGTTATACATGTCGTGAGGCACATCCCAAAGATATTGTGTTGTGTGTTGGTTAATCCTTAATTTCGAACAAATTGACACGATTAGGCAAATAGGAATTTCGAAGGCAATTACTTATCCCTTTTAGCATTTCATATGCATATCTCCCTGGTCCATGTAGGCTACCCTTTTGGAAGCTTGTTGTCAACTTTTCCCCCACATTGAGTCCATTCACAGTGCTATTGATTGCAAATGAATAATGATTGGTCAATGACACAACAAGTAGGCTATAGGGGGCAGTCGTAAGGCTCCCGCCTAGCCCTCCTCCCTCCCTCCCTTCCTTCCTTCCTCGTCTCCTTCCAGTGCTATTGAAGAGTTCAACAGGCCTACTTATTATATTATTATATTGAATAATCTGTGCATAAATCCTTAAAAGACAAATATGCCAGTAGTGTAAGAAGATATTGTTTATAGTAACACAGCTGCTCAATTGTTATTTTCAAGCCATGTATAAACTGCATACACAGGGCTACTTTATTTATAAACAAAAATTCAAATGACAAATGATTTCAGAAATGTTGGGGTGTAAAATCAAATTGGATAATAAAATTAGTATTTGTTTGAAGTTACACTAATACTACTTCCGCATAGTGTCTACGTCAGCGGGCGCTGTACTTGCTGCTTAGGTTAGGGTCGTTGTCGTTTGTTTTGTGTACACGTTGCTTTTGATTTCGTCTTGTTTTTAAGAATAATAATTGGTAAGTTGGTCAATATTCCTGCGTTTAACTAAGCTTTCGACTGTTACAACGTTATACTTTGGCTCATTTAGCTAGCCAATGTTAGCAGGCGTAGCTAAACCATCTAGGCTAAGAAGGTATGCTAACACCCTGGTAGTCGTGTAGTGTCATAAATATGACTCATATTATGAGTTCGGCGATCTCATCACACAGTCTTAACGTTAGACTTACATGACATAAACTATTCAGAATATTCAACCTGACAGAGTTTTTAACTTCCCTGTCTATTATGCAAATGTACCAAAGCGATAGCCCTTAATGCTAGCCGTTAGCCAGCTAACGTTCATTTCAAAACATCTTGTCTCACATAATGTAATGTAATGTGTTTGTGTCCTGCAATACAGCTGCTACAAATGGAAGGGGATGAGTGTGATTTTCCGCCTGAACCTTCAGAGGGTAATTCGCAGAGAGGAAGTGTCGCGTCATCAATCACCAGGGGTAATAACTTTACTCATTTTGTTTGTTATTTCAAATTGTGTAAAATGTGTTAGAACACGTATTTGAAATAAACATGTCAGTTTGTTTATGTAATATAACTATCAAGTTATTCATTCTGGAATAACTGGTATACATACATACATACATAAAAACATATGTATGAACTGAACATATGCATCTTTACTGTGAGCGTTTGAGTTTTGTTTGTATGTCTTTGTGTTTCTGTGTTGACAGCTCAAGATGTGTTTGTCTACCTGGTGGGTGACAGTGCTGTACACCTATGCATGGAAGGTGTTGGCTGTGTGAGTGTGCAGGAGCTGGGCCGAAGTGTCCGCGAGGCTCTCCATATACCTGATTCTGCACAGGATGCTTTTGCCTTTTGGCTCTGCTCCCCTCTTCTTGGTAATTACACTGGGTTTTTGTGTGTGTGTGTGTGTGTGTGTGTGTGTGTGTGTGTGTGTGTGTGTGTGTGTGTGTGTGTGTGTGTGTGTGTGTGTGTGTGTGTGTGTGTGTGTTTCTTAAAAAACAGCACTCTAATCATGTCCTCCCAATCGTATCTATCAAGGGATATTTGAGTCTGATAGTTGCTTCAAGTTGTGCACTGATTTGGATGTCAGATGAAGGGGAGATCTATAGGCTGTTCAGAACATTTGAATCACATAAAATGTGATTATACGCACTGCATGAGCATAACTTGAGGTTATATACATTACATGTATATCATTTGAACTGTTAAGAAAAATTGTCTATTTCCCCAGGCTTATTTCAGTAGGGTCCTTGCTATCATCTTTTTGGCCTCTTTTCACCCTCCCTCTTCTGTTTTAGAATTACAGTTAAAGCCTAAGCATCAGCCGTACAAACTTTGTCGGCAGTGGCAGGACCTGCTGTATCGCTTCACTGAGGCCACAGAGGAGGACATATTTCAAGGTGTGTACATGTTTCTGCAGGGTTTTTCAGGCAACCACTGACTTAGCCTTTTTTGATGAGTCATTATAATCCCTGCCCTTGCATACACGCACGTTAGTCTGTCAATCTGACCTCGAGTTGACTAATCCATTTTTAATCCTTAACCATGAATCCACCAGCATTTCACATGCTCTTACGGTCATGAAAATGTTTTGTCTATACCCGTTGGCCTAAATTGATTGTAGGTTCCTATCTTTTTCAGATGAACCATGTCTACAGTACAGAAGAAATGTGTTCTATCCCAAGTCAAAAGAGTTGCAGGTACCCTAAGTTACATTCTTTAACTAATGATTTGGCTAATCTATGAGTTACATTTTTTTTTTTTTTACCAATGGCAGATCCTCCAATTATTTAAACATTAACTTGACACTGCTTATACCTAAAGAATATGGCAAGAAACAGAAGGAGATTTTGCATTTGACTTACCAGCACATGGACTATTTATTCCTGTAAAACAGGTTAAAAGAATTGATATCAAGATAGTTATTTAATGTAATCATTTATGGGCCAGATAGAAGATGATGTCGTGTTGAAACTCCTGTATGAAGAGGCACAGGGTAATGTTCTTTCTGGACGTTACCCCTGTGATCCTGAGCAATGGACCAGTCTTGGAGCACTGTCACTTGCCCTTCAGGAGGGAATTGGTCTGGATGACCAGAAAGTGACTGCTGCTATAAGGTAGAGTACTTACATGATCTCTGACAGTAATACAACCCACAAACCTCTGTTTTTACATTCAATTATATTTATGATTGAATGAATACTTCCAAAATGTTTTACATGCAAAAATCGCATTTATTCTCCTTACTCAGGGAAAAGAAACTGTCGTCTTTCCTGCCTGCTCACGTGACAATGGGAGGGGGACTGCTATCTGCTCTAAGGGGGAAAGGAGGTCGCCAAGCTGGGCTTGAGCAGAACCTTTTGCAGGAGTATAGAAAGATCAGCACGTCCAACAGCAATCCTCCTGAGAGCTCCCAGCACATGCGCCAGTACCTGAACACATGCCACTCTCTGCCTTACTACGGGTATACAGTGTTTGAAACAAATCTTTCTTTTCCCCTCATAGTTTAGATATTAGTCTGTTGTATGTTTTTGAAATAATGGACCTTGAGATGACCTTGCAAATGAACAGCAAGTATTTATGTGTGACATAGGTGTGCGTTTTTTGCGGGGGAGATTGACAAGCCAGCCCAAGGGATTTTGCAGAGGGGAGGACGCAAAGCTGTGAACGTGGGCATCAGTCTGGAGGGGGTGTACGTGATGGATGTCAAAGAAAAAGTGAGTACTGAAATGTGTTATTCAACGATTATCAACACTATGAAACCACCGTGGACTGTTGTAAAGTATCCTGTTTTCCTGCTTTTGGGGTACCCTCTGAATTGTCTATTAGATAAATAAGGTAACTGGAGTCCTCTTGCAAATGTAGTTGTTTTACACTTAGTTTTAATAATATTACAAAGTCTTTGTTCTCATCTGTAATAACAGATAGCATCATGATATTTGTTTACATTTTACTGTTAAAGGTGGTTGATGTTATACTAGTTCTTGACTCTCACCATCAAGACCTAAATTCTACTGCTTATTGCATTGAAGACATTCGAGATTAGAAATATTTTACCCGCGTAATAATAAGCCTGCAGTCAGGGATTATAGAGTGATAGAGGAGTTGACTATATGCAATGGAACCAGTCAAAAAAAATAAAAAAGAAGCACACACTTATTTTACTGTTTATAGTGCAGCACCTACAACCGGCATTTAATGACCCGTTCTGTTGCAGCATGTACTCTTAGGCCTGCGCTTCAGTGAGCTGTCTTGGGATCACAGCTATCCGGAGAGTGAGGGGGACTCCCACATCCTGTGGCTGGAGTTTGATGGGGAGGAGGCTGGAACCCCCGTCAACAAGTTACTCAAGATCTACTCAAAACAAGTAAACAAACCTCTTAAGGTTATATCAAATTAAAGACACTTGACTCTTTGTCTGCAGTGACATATTGAGAGTGCCGTTGTTGTTTCCTTGCGGTTCCCTAGGCAGAGCTCATGAGTGGCCTTATTGAGTTTTGCGTGGAGCTAAGGTCTCCGTCTCCAGCCGATGGGAGTGCAGCCACAGAGACTGATGGCGATGTCAGTCCGTCTCGACAGCCTGCGGAGGGGGCCAGCGAGAAGGGCCGAGGGGGGCGGCGGGGGAAACTGCGCAGGCAGAACAGTGTGGTATGCAGTCGGGTCCACACTCTCAACACCATTAGCTATGTGGACAACGGTGAGTGTGAAGTAGCAGTTTTTCCAGGTTTCTAATGCCCATTTGTAGGTGCTGCACTATAAACAGTAATTTATTTGTATTTGTTTCTATTGTTCTCTTGGAACAGGTAAAGAAATCAAACGCCTGAAACCGAAGAGAGCTGCTTCCTTCTTTACTCGTCAGTCTCAGGCACCAACGTACTCGGCTGTGCAAGTGAATGAGAGTTTAGAGCAGGGGTGAGCTTTCGATATTGGCCATTTCCCATGCTGCCTATAGACCAAAACTGAATATGCACGTTGATATTTGAGGAAAAGACATTTATACATTTTCAGGAGTTTGAATCTTTTACTCTTGATTGTCAAAATACGATGGACCAAGAGAGGGATATATGTGTGAATAGATATTTATGCATAAAGATGTGTATATTAAAATAATAGAATCATTATCTCTGTGGCATAAAAATCTTCAGATTTGCGCTTCTAAAGTTAAATCGAAATGACTACTTGGTTGGTTTAACATGAAACTCCTAAACTTGAGACATGGTTGTAAGAGAATCGTGATTGGGCTGTTTTTGTGGCAAGCCAATGTTAATAACACAGGAAAATCATAGACAACAAGGAAAAATGATCTTACCTTGTCTCAAATGTTTATTATTCAAGTCTGGTAATGTTGAAACATAGTTGGAATGTCTTTCTACCAAAGAGAGCCTACTTCTCGCTGCAGTATGTACTACCTTGCTCATAACAATAACATTCTGTCTCAAGTCATTTTTTAAGGTAAATGTTTTGCATACCACTCATGTCACCCTGATCATCCCAAATTGCATTCTGGTGCTCTTGTAGATACATAACACCAATTTTTGTATATATATATTTTACCTATGAGTGTTAATTATAACAATGCTCCAAAATATGAAATTGTTTACCTTGAGTATTAATGATCCGACTCAAACTTGATGTAATGGTAGAGGATCAAACCCGTTACAATTGTTATGAATAACGTTTTGTTTTGTTTTGTTTTTTTGCTTAGACAAAGTTCAAAGCCTCAGTAATTTGATGGAGACTGCATGCCAGAATAAAACACTGGAGGACTTATTAGAGGTGCAATGAGTGGACATGTGTAAAAATATTTGTTTTAAAGAACCATTAAAAAGAAAAGTGATATATTTAAAAGAAAGGTTAAACAATTTGAGTCTAGAAATGTGACTGATAATAAAAAATAAACAAATGGTCTGCCAATATTATATATTAATATATTGGGGTATGTATGGATTTTGCCATACATCAAATTCATTGAGTCAACTATTTATATAAACTGAAGGATACACATTGTTACTTTACTCTGAACTGATGCAAAACCAATTATTGGGTTTTTCTGTTTGAGTCTACACATTTATACATGTTACATTTTAGTAGCCATTCCCACTAACTGTATGCTCAACATTAACCCTACTGCACTATGGATACCTCTATATTTTATCCTTTGTGTTTTTTGCTAGTTTATTGTTATTTTCACTTTAATACTATGGTCTGTCAACATGTTCTTACACATAAACAAAGCAATAGGATATTTGAAACCTAATGTATAAAGCAGTCTCATTAAGATGACATGAAGTGCCTTTTCTGTACTTGTCTTGCATCTGAGTTTTCTCAGTCCCTGGAATCATGATTTCATCATGGCTGTTAAAATCTGCCAATTGGGATTGCATAGACTGTTATGTGAGACTATGAATGTTGATCTTTTTTTCCTTCTCTACTTTTATACTAACATGCACTAATTTCCATCAGTGACTGTATAACACTAAATCCTACTGTGTTTATTACTAGTTTGTAACTGAGTTTGTGTTTTCCTTTGCAACCCGAATACTTGTAAAGTCAGTTTTGATTGTTATTTGGTGAAAATAAAAAGTATCCTCCTGACACTTGATAGTCATTTGATTTGTAAATTGTAGTCCTCAGTCCCCTAAATTGTTATTTAATCTATATGCTGTTCCTATACTGCCACCTACTGGTTCATTGTACTTAACCCGTCACAAGACGATCGATGGCTAAGAAGGATAGGCTGATAGTGCTTGAAAGCTAGCTGGTAGTACTGAAACGCAACCGACAAATACGTAACTCTCAACATTATCCGTCATTTGTCTAGTATTAAAACAATCTATTTCGAAACGAAATCGTAAATCGTTTGTAGGTAGTCTATTTTGTAAGAAAACACAATGGAGAGGGATGGCGATGATATAACTGCCACCACCCCACCAGATTCTGACCCCTCACGGAAGCGAAAGGTGCACGGAATGCTAAAGCTGTATTATGGGTTGAACGAGGAAGGAAAGACCGCGGATCAAGCTGGGTCTCATGATCCCTGCGATATCAACGGGCCGCATTTTGATCCTGAGGTGTATCTCAATAAGGTAACGTTAGGCAAGGTTGCAGCTATCTGGTAAATAGAATATTATGAAAACTGCTAAATCGCCGGCTGTCAAAGAGCTAATAATTAGTCAACGTAACATTAGTGTAATTCTGTTGGCCATACGGGAGATACTGTGTTTTTGTCTTTGTGAACACTAGCTAACGTGATATAGTATAGCAAAAAACATGAACACCTCGGGCTATTCAAATGCAAATTCTCATAATGCCCAATTAGCCAACGTATGTTTTCGAGGGGACTAACCCTGACTCGAATGTAAGGTTGTAGTGCAAATGTCCTGACTGTAATGTCATACTTACTTCATTGCCTTGAAAAAATGCCTGGTCAGTGCAATACTTTAACTTTTTAGAATATCCGGATTTGTTTACCAGGTACTTTCTGTATCTCAAGAGTGTTTGCACTAGAATTGGACACTGAACTGACACATTATTAGTTCTGGTTGGCATGTACATAATTAGGACCGTTCATTCACAGAATTGTTAATTGACTGGGTTAGAGACTGATTTATCAATCAATTTGACTCTATAATGTCTGCAGCTCAGAAGAGAATGCTCTCTTGGGGAGCTGATGGACCAGGAGAGTGTCATGGTCAAGCAGATCCGCTCCTTGGACAGTGACATGCAGACACTGGTGTATGAGAACTATAACAAATTCATATCTGCGACAGGTAAAAAGACACGTCTTTTGTTTTATGGTCGGCAAGTTTTTATACTTTGAATACACAATTTACTGCAACTGACTGAAAGCTCAACACTTACCATAACAAATGATTTACGCCTCTAATCACCTCATAGACACCATTAGAAAAATGAAGAACGATTTCAAAAAGATGGAAGATGAAATGGATTGCTTATCGACCAACATGGCGGCCATCACAGAGTTCAGCGCAAGTATCAGTGGGACACTTCAAGATCAGCACGCTCAAATCACCAAACTTTCAGGTAAGAGATAAAATAGGAAGTGACAGACTGACCTGAACTGTTTCTCATTTCAAAGTACTCAAATTGCATTGTTCTTGTATACACCTGCTGTACATACATTGCTCTTGACCACTCTCTATTGCCTTTCACCTCACTCAGGTGTTCATACTCTCCTGCGGAAATTACAGTTCCTGTTTGAGCTGCCTGCCAGGTTAAACAAGTGTCTGGAGCTTCAGGCCTATGCCCAGGCAGTGAACTCCCACCGTTGTGCTCGCTGTGTGTTGCAGCAGTACAGCCACATGCCCTCCTTTCGGGGCATTCAAGACGACTGCCATGTCATTATGGACAAGCTGGCACAGGAGCTTCGCCAGAAATTCAGGTATAACTGTGAAAGTGGCATGTCTTTGGAGGAAATGGGGTTCTTAGTGCATTTTGGTACCATTTTTGGTACCGTTTCATTTTTTTAGGTAAAAGATTAAACAGACTAATCCATTGCCATTCATGATTTATTTGTTTTTTTGCTTGTTATGTGTTCTTGTAGAGATGGTGGCTCAAGTGCAAAAGACCTGTCTGAGTGTGTAGAGCTATTGCTGCAGCTGGACGAACCAGCAGAGGACCTCTGCGATAAATTTCTCAGTCACGCCCAAACCCGTCTGGAGGCTGACCTCCTTAGCTTGGAGGCCGAAATTAGGGAGCCTCCACCATCCTCGGCCACTACAGATCCCCCCAGTAGCTCAACAGGCAGGCTCTCTTCTGCACCATCAACTGGGTCTCCCTCAGACTCTTCCCCCAAAGCCAGTGCTTTACCCTCCCCAAGCTCCAGAACAGACATACTGGAATTCATCGACAGAGGTTGCAATGAATTTGTCAGCAGCCTGTGCTTGGTCATCGCCTCTTACCAAGAATTGTTTATCAACCGGCCTCAAGGGGGCGATTTGGCATCCAAAAACATCCCTCAGATGGCTAACGGAAAGCTACATGCCTTTGTTGATGAACTGGCAGCACGATACTTCTCCCTGGTGGAGAGAAGGATCCAAGAGGAGAAAAGTGTGGGAGATAACTCACTTCTGGTCAGGGCTCTGGATCGGTTCCACCGCCGGCTTCAGGCTGTGACCAAACTGTTGCCCGGGTCTGCTGTTCCTAGCCAGGGTACTGAAATCGTAGTGCGGGCAGCTAGGGAGCGGATCAGGCAGTACCTGTCGGCCCTCCAGAGCTTCTACCTGGATAGTCTGACGGATGTTCGCCAGGCACTGGCTGCCCCAAGGCTGTCAATGGCTGCAGCTTCAGTGGCTGGAAGTGGGGGCAACCTTGGGGGACCCGTCTTGGGGAAAGACACCCCTGCCAGCCTACCAGAGTTACTCTCCTCACTGTCAGCCTCTATTCTGAATCAAATCAAGTCTGTGCTGGCATCAGTTCACCTATTTACTGCTAAGGACATCGCTTTCTCTAACAAGCCTTACTTCAAGGTGAGCTATGTGTATACTGCTGTGGTCCTTACCCTTAAAATGAGATGTACTTTAATCCTCCTAATGTCATAGTAATATATTCCAAAACATATATTTTTTTATTATATTTTTATTTTAAATTCTTCATTCTCCTCTTCCTCAGGGAGAGTTCTGTAGCCAAGGTGTTCGGGAGAGTCTGGTGGTGAGCTTCATCAAGTTTGTGTGCCAGTCGTCTCGCCAGTTCTGTGAGAGTGCAGGCGACAGGGGGGGTTCTACGCCCCCTGCACTCCTGCTGCTGCTGTCTAGACTCTGCCTGGACTACGAAACCTCCACCATTTCTTACATTCTCACTCTAACAGATGAGCAGTTCCTTGTGCAGGTAAAGGCATGCTTGTCAGGATTGTTGAAGTAATGCCCCCGCGTGGCTCTCCTCTCAGTGTCTGGGTGCAAATGTCCAAATGAATGGGTCAAATTGTCATGGCAGTAATCATTGTCCCAAACCTTGCTTGGCAAAAATCTCGTTTTTTAACCATGCCGTTAATCTACCATAATTCAGAAGAAATATTTGAAATGACTTCCTTGGATTCCTTATTTCTGTGTCTCCTGCTCTCCTCTTAGCATAATAGTCCTGTAACGGCGGTCACAGCTTTGTGTACAGAGGCTCGAGAAGCAGCACAGAAGCTGCTTAACCACTATGTCAAGGTACGTCAGCATCTTCTGCATGCTTTTTTACAGTTTAATCACTACCAAAGAATCAACATCATGCAAGTAACAACCGATATTTCAGCTGTGCATGTCCATATGTATGACTCTATATTATCTGTATGTATGTGTGTATGTATATGTATATATATATATATGTATATATATATATGTATATATATATATATATATATATATATATATATATATATATATATATATATATATATATATATATATATATACATACATACATACATACATACATACATACATACATACATACATACATACATACATACATACATACATACATACACACACACACACACACACACACACACACACACACACACACACACACACACACACACACACACACACACACACACACACACATACATACATATCAATCTGTGTGCAGGTCCAAGGTCTTATCATCTCTCAGATGCTGAGAAAGAGTGTGGAGACAAGAGACTGGGTTAACACCATTGAGCCCCGAAATGTTCGGGCTGTGATGAAGAGAGTGGTTGAAGATACTACTTCTATTGATGTGCAGGTATCTCGGAGGATTTGGGATTGTTTTTTTTTTTCATTGCATGATTTCTATTGACTGCATTTTTCATTGTGTGCATGAGAATGACAATGGTCTCCAACTTGTAGCTTTCATATATTGTACAGCCCACATATACCAATATTCCCATATACACTGTTTCCTCTCGAATCTGTAATGTAATGTAGATTATATTTATAAAGCGCTTTTTAAAAAACAAATATTACAAGGTGCTGTGTACCCTTACAGGTGGGGCTTCTGTATGAAGAGGGAGTGAGAAAGGCCCACAGCAGTGACTCTAGTAAAAGGACCTTCTCTGTCTACAGCAGCTCGAGACAACAAGCCCGTTATGCCCCCAGCTACACTCCCAGGTGATTGTAATGTTAGCAAACCGACTGACCACACAATACGTATAAGTTATGGACATAATTCTTTAAGAATCTAATGATGAAGCATTAGAACCTTGACAACCCCTGATGTTTTTTTTGTCGGCAGTGCTCCTATGGACACCAATCTCCTGAGCAATATTCATAAGCTTTTCTCAGAGCGGATTGACATCTTCAGCCCAGTAGAGTTTAACAAGGTGTGTACTGGACCGGTTAGTAGATGCATTGTCAATGGCATACTAATAAATGGCCAGGTAATATTTCACAGACCAAACTGCCTGTTCTTTCTCTTATTTCTGTTCATTCTGTGCATTTCTGTCTTACCCATTCTCTTAGGTCTCAGTGTTGACGGGTATCATAAAGATCAGCTTGAAGACGTTCCTCGAGTGTGTCCGTCTGCGAACATTTGGCCGCTATGGCTTGCAGCAGATTCAGGTGGACTGCCACTACTTGCAGATGTACTTGTGGCGCTTTGTCTCAGATGAGAACCTGGTTCACTTTCTCCTGGACGAGATAGTTGGAAGCACCGCCCACCGCTGCCTAGACCCCGCCCCCATGGAGCAGAGCGTCATTGAGGTCATCTGTGAAAGAGGTTGATAGATGGTGGATAGGGGATGGGGTCCGTTAATAAGGACTTGTGATGTGGTTTGGGATAATACAACTTCATTTCCCTACTTAAACAGTAGCCTACTGTATGTGTGCTCAGTATAGTGTCAGGGATTGGAATGATTTAAGGATATCTTGTGGGATTCTGTGTGTGAAGGGCTGAGTTGATCATTTGAATGTCTTATTAAATATGGAAAAGTGGAACAAAATAATATACAATTATACTGTGTAAATCGATCTGCTTTCATGATTATATATGCTCTTTTGCACAACTTTATTGGTTATTATAATAAATTATTGTCTAAGCTTAATACAAGTACATATGAGACTGATGTTTTGCCACAGGTTTTAGTCAACTGATTAAATAAATGACATCTTGAGATTCAGTTTGATAGCTCCATTGTAGTATGTGCACGTGCTATAATACATACATGCAAAATAAAGCTAGAGCCTACAATACATTTCACTGGCCTATCGTTAATGTTGTCACCACTCTCTTCGCGTATTTGATTGGCGAAACCTTCCCCTCTCCACGCTCTTCAGATGACCAGCAAAGAATTGCATTGGCTGACAGAATATTCATGTGGAGGGTGGGCCGGGAATGGGCGGGTTTACGCACAAATTTCATAAGCCATTACTGCGTCTTGGGTCCTTGATTGATAAATACGAAGAACACAGGTGAGATTTACGATAATCGTCTTTTTATTTACTTTAGAATTCTTTGCAATATATTTCTAGCATAAAACGTCCATATAGACAATTATTTTGAGCAACACAAGCAAAATGACCGTCAACGGTAATTTCGGTAAAGATGCTAGCGTGGACATGGTGGTGTCTAAGTGTCATCTAAAGAAGTTTCATTTGCAACACGAAATGTAATTTATGGAATATTGTCATCGCTAGCATACTCTCTATCTATGTCGTAAATGGAGCTCTAATGACAACTCATTTTAGCTCATTTGGAATGGAAGCCCGGTCAAATCAACCTTGATTTTAATGTTTCCTCAGAAATCAGATGATGAAGAAACATATATCCCCACGCACAATAGAGAAGGAATTTGGAGGAACTCTGGGTGAGTCCGAAAGTTCTTTTCAGGGCTATTCAACAATAGCCTACATTTGGACGAATTTCTAAAAAAGCTACATAACTCAATTTGGTTCCTGTGCAGGGGCAACATGCATTCCTGTGTTTCTTCCCCTGATTGTACTTTACCTGCTGAGCGTGTGTCGCTCCCCTGCGGCCAACGTGCTCCAATGGCCTCCTGTCCTGCCTCACACGGCACAGCTGTGGGACCCCCTTTGCCCTGTTATTTTATTGGGCTGGATGGCCCTGCAGACCTTCCTGTACCTGCTGCCACTGGGAAAGGTAAGATAAGACGGGTAAGAGTAATTACCAAATTAGCTTCACTACTTTCCCCTGTATTGTGGCATGTACATGCTGACATTTTAGAGGGGATTAGTTTCATTACGGTAGATACTGTATTATTATGAATCTGTCTCCCCTACAGGTGTCTGAAGGCTTGGTGCTCAGAGATGGGTCCAGACTCAAGTATCCTATAAACGGTATTGTGGGGTTGGGACTTTTCTTCATTTTCTTATTCTTTTCCTTTTTATGCCAGCCTTTTCAGGCCTTACATCTGTGTTTAGGCGGGTACAATGGCACACATTTTGCTCTTTATCTACTGAATGTGTCCTTGAGCTATCCCGCCTCAAATAATTGTTACATATACAAACAGTCCGAGGTTCACCCTCTTCCTAACTTGCACTTTGCACCTGCTTAATTTTCTTCTTTAGGTTTCCATGCTCTATGCATTGTTGTCCTGCTGCTGGCGTTGTTGCTGTGCCTGGGGATGCCTCTAGGATATTTATTTGAGCTGATGTTGCCCCTGGCAGTGTGTGCTATTGGAATGTCATTCCTCCTTTCTCTCTACCTTTACATCCGCTCATTTTGGGCGCCTAACCATGCTCTCTCTTTGGGTGGGAATACTGGTAAGAAGATGACCGTAGGTCCAGCATCCACCTAATTATAGAGCAGATGCCATTACAGTCTGAAGACTGGGACATTTTATTGATTGAAATGTGTAACTGTGAGTGTATTGGTACCAACCCCATAATTGCAATTCAACCACGCAGAGAATGCTTAATACATACAATGCTTAATACATACAAATAAAAAATGGAATATGACAAATATACATTGTATGTTGGTTAGTCAACCACTCATGTCCCTGTGGCCAGGAAACCCCCTGTATGATTCCTTTATGGGACGAGAGCTGAACCCTCGGATTGGAAACTTTGACCTGAAATATTTTTGTGAGCTCAGACCAGGTCTGATTGGCTGGGTAAGTTCAATTGAAGTTCGACATATAAACAAAAGCTAGAATTACTTTTCTTAAATATATCGTTAAAATGTCAATTAGACTCAATTTTAATTATGTTGGTAACAAGCATGTTGTAACATACTAGTTCGATAGTGTCACTTAAAAGGATTTATTCAAAAATAATATAAAAACCATTAACATGTACTGGAATTGTGTTGAATAGAAGGCTACATTCTTTTACGCGTCTTCTACAAGGTGGTGATAAACCTTGGGATGCTGATGAAGGAAGTAGAATTACGGGACTACCCCTCTCTTGCCATGATTTTGGTTAACTGCTTCCAGCTTCTGTATGTTGCAGATGCTCTGTGGAATGAGGTGAGAACCTGGATAGCTAAAATTGTGGTATTGATCAGTACCGAATGCACTGCTTAGCATGTGATGGTCTTTCAGCATTGTCTTGAATCACAATACAACTTGTGGGTACTCATTACAACAGGAGGCAGTTCTCACCACTATGGATATAGTGCATGATGGCTTTGGGTTCATGTTGGCCTTTGGGGACTTGGCCTGGGTTCCCTTCACATACAGCCTACAGGCCCTCTTCCTAGTGGTGCATCCACAGTCCCTGAGTGCACTTGGAGCCACAGCCATTATTCTACTGAATGGTAGGCTAAATTCATGGAATTGTATTTAAGGTCATAACAGAGCATTAATGTGCATTGTGCTGCAGAACCTCACCCCTAAGCCCTGCCTAAAGCTCTTGATACACTAAACAATGACTAACTTTTCTGTCATCAGGTATAGGGTATTTCGTCTTCAGAAAATCCAACTCACAAAAAAATCAATTCCGACGGGACCCTACGCACCCCAGTGTTGCAAGTTAGTATTTTTTTTTTTTTTACTTACTGACTTAAACAGAATCTTGGTTGGACTGGCGGAGTCCTAATACTTTGTCATTTAGTCTCTCTAATATTGTTGCCAAATAATACAATCTTAAACCGTTTCCTCGTAGAACTGGAAACGATTGCAACGGCAACAGGCAAGCGCCTCTTAGTGTCTGGCTGGTGGGGACTGGTTCGTCATCCCAATTACCTTGGGGACCTTCTCATGGGTCTCGCATGGTCCTTGCCTTGTGGTAAGTCGTAAACAAAATTTATATTTTGTACACCAACAAATAGTGAACACTAAGGACCCACAAGACTTGTGTTTTTGTGTAAGGTTAAGGGGAAATCAAGGCCTGAATTAAAGGTTTACTAAGTCCTTTGCCAGTTTCCTAACATAAGCAATTCTGAAATATTTGTACCCAAATCCACATAATCTTAACATGAATTATCAGTTTTTAGTTGTTTCTTGTACCATGTGTATCAGACAACGTGGAATACAAAATTTGTATTAGAATACAAAAAGTCGGTATTGTTAAGTTCCTGTTTACTCATTTTTCCTTAGGATTCTCCCACATTGTGCCTTTTTTCTACATTGCGTACTTCACTGTGTTGCTGATTCATCGAGAGGCTCGTGATGAGAAGCACTGCAGAGCCAAGTATGGACTGGCATGGGACACTTACTGCCAGCGTGTGCCATACAGGATTTTTCCTTATCTGTATTGAGCTGGACTAAATTGAACTGAATTGGACTAACAGTCAAGGCAGAGCAACATGTGTCCACATTTTAAAGAAAAAAGCAGCACACCAATCCTCACTAATGGACTATTGCCTGGTATTTTGTACCATTTGGTTTGAATGTAAACTGTTAAGCACTTTGGATCTGAGAATAGGCTGGCTGGACAAATGCTGCAAATTTTTGACTTGGGGTGTGTATTATCATTAACCTGCCTTACCACCTTTACCTTCTGTTTACACCATCATGAAGTCAAAGACTTTAAAAAACGAATTGAGCTGTTTCTTCATTTCTATAACTTTGGTTCCATTTAAATCTATAACAGTAATCTGAATCAGCATGTACATATTTTCCAAGAGAATGTGGCTTACTTGTTTTCATAAGTTGTATTGTCTTTATTCCTTAAATTGTTAACCTCATTTATTTACAAGAAATTACAGTTAATGAACTTAACTAATTTCTTTAATCAATACGCCCTTCTCCTTTTTCCCCTCTTTCTTCCGGATTTCTTCAGTCACTGTTTTGTCTTTTTCCAAGGTATTCCTTTCTTCCTCCCTTTTACTGTGCTCTTTCCACAATTCCATGGCCATCCTTTGCACTTCGTGCTTACTGTCAGCCACCCAGGCTTGAAAGAACTCACATTTCTTTCCTGCCAGGAAGTACTTCCGTCTTGTTTCCTTGTCATGTCCCTCTCTGGGTATGGCAGCCCTGGCTTGAGTAAGAAGGGTCCGAAGTTGACTCAAAGCTGCTTGGCAGTATCCTACTACATCTTGCTTACTTCTTCCAGTCATGATATGAGCCACAGCTTCCACAGCCCTAGCTGGAGCATATGGGTCTTCCCGGTCCAGATAACCCCTGGCTAAAATGGCAGCCTCTCCGCACTTTAGGGCTTCTAAAAGAGAGTTAAACACCTTACCAGAGTTAAGAGCCTCTGACACCGCCATGACCAGCTGACAGAACTCCTGATTTTGATCTGTTTCAATGTCACCATTGAAAAGACATAGAGAAAAGGTGTAGCCAAAAAGGGCGTTGACTAACCCATAGCAAACGAGGCGAGATGGATTGGTGGAAAGGGAGCTCAGAGTGGGGATTTTGGTGTTCACCTTAGGCACCCTTGAATATGTGATTTGCGTGTCTTTTCTTGGTCCATTTCTGTCCGTTCCCTTACATTCTCTCTGCTCCGTAACAGATTTAGTCGTATTCTTGGTTACTTCTTGGTTATCGTCTTGAGTGTTTGTCTGGCTTTCTGTGTTTTTTGTCTGACCCACAATACTCCCTCCCTCCTCTCTTAAAGATGTGTTCATCTCTTCCTCAAGTACCTCTACTAGTACTTTGTTCCGGTCCTCATGTAACGCCCACCATGGTTTCCACAGTGGAACAAGCCCACCAACATTCCCATCTTTGATTAAACATTTAAACTTTTCTTTCTCTTGGCTACTCAAAAGATCCCACAATGCTTCCTCTGAAAGAGCATTGACGTCCAGTCCAGACAGCTTATCAACTAGGTCCAACTCGTCGTCCCCTTCAACTTCCACGTCTCCATCAGCACCTGCCAACTGCTTCCAGTGTTCATGTTCCCCTCCGATCTCTTTGAGTTTGATTAAAATGTCTTCAATTTCTTCTTCACTTCCATTCCCAGATGATTGTATTTCTGCTAATCTAGAAAGAAGCTCAAAAATCTGCAATCTATCTGCTCCTACCACCTCATCATCATTATAAATCCCTGCACCAGAGCCATTCTGAACCTCCCCAAAGACACTTTCCATCCCTCTATCGGTCCCCTCTGCCTCATGTCTCAACTGAAGCAGAATATCTTGCATTTTCTTTCTAGAGTCACTTTCAGTTTTTCCAATGCTTTTCAATTCTTGTAAGACAGATTCCTTGTAGAACTCCTCAGAGCATGCGGAATGGTCTGAACTTCGATAGCACACTAAACCACAATACGGTATATTACACCTAGGACATGTATAGCAAGAGAGTTTGGACAAGCACAGACCACACAATCTGCTTTTAGTTGTGGTTATTGAATCATCCTCGTCATTTGTGAAAAGACTCTGATCAGTAATGTTAGTTCCTCTGGAAGGGAGTTCAACACCATCCCTAAAGATAGATTCAGGCTCCTCTAGAACTTCTCTAGGTCCAATATCTGTTAAAAGTTTTCGAACACTTGTAGGAATACGGTGCCTAAGTACTGGATTCATTTTTATTCATCGAGATGTTGCGTGTAGAATGTTCAATCTATAGAAAAAGATAATGTGCAATTAGAATACTAAAACGAAAGTAACGTTTTGAGCGCGCGTCATTGACAATAACAAAATGAAATTAGGCCATCTTTACGCTCTTCAATAATAAATACTTTAATACAAATCCGCCAATTAAAACACTATCTGGATTTTGATAATTAGTATAGCTACTAATGCTAATTACTCCAGTAAAACCTACGTGAATTGTCGTAGTAAATTCGTTTCTTACGATAGGATGTTGTGCGTCCAGGTGCAAATACGAGGCGACGTCTTTGATTATTTCTGCCTGTCGCTCTTTGATTACGTTTCACTACTATCACGTGATGTATAGACGGCTTTAGTTTATCCTTCAAATTAAAAACCACGCATCTTTTTCTGGACCACTCAACGTTTTGTGGAGGTCTAGGGAACTTCCAACGCAAGCGGGAGGTTTCTGGAATTTGCCCAGAGTATGCTCATTTATATTTAGCTATTTGGTAGAGGTTATTAACATCGCAAGAGAAAATTCTACTTTTAAATTATAATGTATATGCAAGATGCATAAAGCAAACATGTTTTATTACAATAGATCATAGACGAATCAATCCCACATCTCATGAAGAATTGCCTCCTAGTTTCCTTTTCTATTTCAAACAGACATTGTTATGGGGAAAAAAATTCAGTGAATATTTAAACAATCTTCTCTGATAAGCATTCCAATTCACAGTGATTATAAGAAGGTTGCAATTGCACTTCCAAAAACCTAGTTTCATATCTGTGTACAGTTAGAATCCTTTCTTCAATAACCACTCTTTCAGCTCTTGATCAAAGTGGCCTTTGACTCGGAGTGTCATGGTCACTTCATTGACCTGTGTAGGAAGTTCTTTCCCCGTAACCTGTTTCAAGAACTCCTTGACGTCCCTTTCCAAAGCCTGATAAGACATGTATAAAAAAGAAAGTTTAAGAGAAGTGTTGATGAGTGGAATTAACTATTTACTAAATAACTTCACCCAGCCAAAAGACAATGTATTGTAGAGTGATTAAAATCTACGTGGTCCTATTTTTATTTGCTTTTATTCGAATTAAAATCTCT
>CM030177.1:14822538-14862998 GCA_017639675.1 Aplochiton taeniatus
TCCACCCACTGTAATTTTTCTGTGCAGGTGTAATTATTTATTCTCTACTGTATAATTCATATCTCTCTGCACACCCTTCCAATGTTCTCCTACTTGAATAGTGCCAATTACAGGTACAGGAAACATGCATTTCAATGTGGACTTATGACAATTCAAAGCATTGTTAACTTTTCGTGTGTATCAGATTCTTAAATCCTGCAGATACATATTAGTTAGTGCTACATCACAAATTGCAGCATTTAATATTAATAAAAGGCGGTTCATATACGTTTGATATGTTTTATGGATACTTTTTTCCGTATGCTTTGCCTTCCTTTGTATTTGAAATTACCTTAAAATTATAAACTCATAATACAAAGGCCCAGAATGATATCAACAGTTTAAAAATGTGCTAATAAAATATAAACAATTTGTGCGTATTTGCATATGCCAATCCTGTTGTCAGGTTTCAAACTTATCAATTGTAACCAGTTTCCATGGCAACATCTCTCTTGAGGCATAGAAAAGGGAGAGAGGGGGAATAGGAGCTGAGAAAATGTCCATTTAATAGGGTGCAAAAAAGGGCCTGGAAGGAATGAAGGTGTATATACTGTAAAGTGTCGGGGGAAAAGCTAGAGAAATGTGTTTGCGTGAAGAAAAAAAGATTGTGTTGGCATGTTGTTGTAAAGATTTACATATATATCTATGTGTCTACATTATTTGAGTGAAGAGAAACACAAATAGGTACGTTCAAATGAGGCATATAGTTTGTCAGGGCTACCAAGCATGTGATTGAATTTTGAATTAGATCTCACATTTTGAGTAAGAGCACTAGAGTGAGTCCATTGGAATCGAACACAATTTTGTTGCCATGGTTACACTGGGGAATGAGATGCCATCCATGTCAGGTTGTCTGCCCCTACCAGCCCACTCAGGCCCCCCTTGCTTTTCCACTCTGCCTTCACCGAATTCCTAGCCCACACTTAATCTACCTCGAAATGTATCATTTCTATGCTACTGAAGCAGATGTGGTCATTCTAGACACACATAAAGTCACATTGGTTTACACTTTTTTTACCATCATCATTAAAATATATATTTTTTTCTCACCAAACATATAACTCTTTAAATGCCTATAAAATACTTCTTATAAATCCATGTGCACAAACGAGAAACAATACGGTAAGACGCTGACATTTTATTAGAATACTCTTTGAAATGTTGTATATGAACTGTACATAGTATTGTTTTCTATTGAATATAACTCGAACACCAACAACTTTAATGTAGCATACCGTTATGATAGATGTATAAAAGACTGATACAAATAGTTGAACTTTACTATATTTTTCTAAAATGTTTTATTTTGATAAACTGCATTATGACATTCATTGATGGTCAACCTAGCTGTATTTCTCATCCCTTTTCCCCTGTTCCTGTGCTTTAGTGATTGTCCAACATAGACTCACATAGTTGGCAGGGGATGAGGTCTCTGTTTCTTGTGTTCACTTTAACTGGGAATTCCCTTTTGCACTGCACATAAGTGTGTTGGCACAAGATACCCCTACTAAACAATAGAGACAGACAATTCATTGGCAGCTTATCATAAATGCAAGGGGTTTTGTGTGCAGAAGCCAAAGAGACCAAATGAGACAGTACTATTATTTACCAAATTGCCAGATTATGACAAAAACCACACAGTTTTACACTATGGTCTCAAGCTCCAGCCCCCCCCCCCCCTCCCTATCTACTGAAGTAAAAAAAATCACATTGTCAAGCCATCAATTGTCTATTCTACACACAGAGCAGACAAATGAGCACATGAAAGTAAAGGCAGCAATAAATTAGCAAAGGCTTTGTCATAAACTGAAGTCTCTGTTAACACCGTAACAATAATGAATTGTATCAGTCTAACTGTGCACTAAAGTTTAGAATACAATTATTTACTGCACTTGTCAATGTGGTCATTATTACTGTTTGATTTGCTTAATTTGCCACAATCATACACTTTTATTTATTACACAAATTAAATATCCTTCGTACAGATATTTGTTTCATTGATTAACAGTACATTGCTGTTGTTCTATTTAATTGCTTTTTTTCCTTTTTTTTAGATGAGAAGATTTCAACAATCCATCTCTGAGCACAGAGCTCTTTGGAAAGTCAGCCCTTCTTGGACAGGCTCAAGCATTACTAGTACCTACTATCCTCACAGAATTCCAAAACCACCACTTAGTTCCTGAATGACATCCCTACAGATTGAAATGTGTACCTCCTCAAGGCAAAAGCTGTGGTCTACAAGGTAGTGCTGTGATTTGGATACACAAGTATCCTATACGCTCGAGAGTGTCCAATAAAACCTCGGCAGGTTATTGCACACATCGTATCCTTATCAAAACAGTGTTTCGGTTTTGCTATCTTTTCACCAGGCTTCCTTTAATTCTAAATATTTAATCAGAGACTTCCTGGCCATCTGAATGTGGTTTGTGATGATCATATATATTTTTTTGTACCCGTCAATATAACAATATAATTCTTGGTAATGGAGAATTATGCCTTTAAATATATGTTATAATACCAACAGTATGAGATATTTTTCGAAACTCTACCACAACAATGGAATAACTTTGATACCAATTCAATAAAAAAATTTATACATCAAAGCATCAAAGAATATTGATTGTGGGTTAGCAACAGTAGCGCTAGGACTAAAGACCAGAGTATCTATTCACAGTTGAATGACTGTGTCACTAGAAGTAGCAAAGGACTACTGCAGCCCTTGAGAAATATTGTCAACCATTTCTTGAGACAGAACAAGCCCACACAAAAATTGGATGAAGTCCTCTCCATCTCTCATTTCCCTTCACAGTAAAGATGTCCGCCAGCTGTCCAATGGCAGTTTCTGGCCTTACTCACCATAATCTTTTGCACTACTTGAAAGTACGTTCCCAGAATGTCCGGAAATGTTCCTCACCCCATCCAATATTAGATTCCAGCAAGTCATAGCCAGTAATCAGAGTAATGGAGAGAGATAGAGAGAGGGAGAGATAGCAATGGAGGGAGAGATAGAGATAGAGAGAGAGAGAGGGGGGGGGGGGATAGAGATAGAGAGGGAGGGAGAGAGATAAGGAGAGGGGTTATGTCCCCGATTGTTTGTCTTGTCTTGCTCCTTTCCTTTTGTTTCTTTCAGTCTTCTCCTTCTGGTCTTCCAACTTGTACTTAGAAGCTCACCAAGGCATAGACCATACTTAAAGAACAGTACAAAATAAGAAAAGGACATAGAAAATGACTGTGATTATGTTGTTTCTGGACAGCCTGTTGGTTGTTATGTTGAGGTTAAAACCATGCTGTAAATCGTAAGTGAGATTCACAAGAAAACAAAGTCAGCGCGTAAATCTAGAGTTACCTGTATAGGTAGTAGAAGAAAGACAGCAGATAGAATCCGAGTTTACACCAGGACTCCTTTTGGCAGTAGTTGAGGATGTCTGCGTTCATCACACTAACTGGGTCATACATAACTTCTGATCCATCTGCTGGCCTATGAAAATACCTGAAATGACAAGGAATGGCACAGGGAGCATCAAGCATCATAACTAATCTGATTTGGTGTAGTGTAATATCCTCAAGGGAACTTTCTGCATAGCAGAAAAATCATGCAGTATATGATTAACTTTAAAATGTTGTCTTGCTTACCTCTACTCTCTGTAAGGAACAGGGAAATAGTAATAAGAGCAACAGAAACCATAAAATAGGAGTGATGTTGCATACCTCCAAAGATGGTAGAATAGAAGGGGAATATTTAGGCCAAGTGTGACCCACTCTCCAGCACACATGAACATCAAGCAGAAAAGTCCATGAATGGAGTATTCGGGTACCACCAGCTGAAAGTCACATATAGTACTTACTTATGGCTGTGTCTGTTATTGTATCATACATCTTATACTTGTATTACCTCAAACACACATATCTGCATTAACAGACCATTGCAACAAGAATTGAATAAAAATCCATTTTATCATGGACCAAAAGGCATCAATCAGTAACAATTTTGTTGAAAGCTGCCAGGTGTTCTCCTGGATTAGCTCAACAGCTTGCTTATTAACACTGACAGAGGGAATGAGAGAGGGAATAGTACACAGAGCCAGCCATGGCCGTATATAGAGCCAGTTTAATTACAGTGTGTGTGTGTGTGTGTGTGTGTGTGTGTGTGTGTGTGTGTGTGTGCGCGCGCGCGCATGCGTGCGTGTGTGTTTGTTTGTTTAGGAGACATATACACAGACTCCAATACAGACACACACACCATAGGAGCAGTATATCGGCAGATGTCAATCAACATTTAATTACATAATAACTTACCTTTCGCAGCAGGTTACAAATTCTTTCAATGTTCAGAATTCTTTCCCTCTGTTAAAAGAGAAAGATTCATTTGAAATATGACTATAATTTTTTTATAAAACAGTAAATACCTTGGTGCCCAGCCTTTATGTTACAAAAGTAAGACAAAAGCATTTATTGAACAACCTGTTTGACAGGTTAATATCAAGGTAGTTTAAAATTCCCTGTACATTTTGTATAATAGGCTGAACATAAAAAAGGAAGGCAAATGTGTAATTGAGTGCCAAATAAAGCTAGCATTTTATTAAAAAAAATGTATTTCATACATGTTTGGCTTTAATCTGTGAGGGGTTGGGAGAATATAGAAGGGGAAATATATAGGCTTCAAAATGGAACACTGAAGGCACTGCTTAGAATGCGCCAGGAAGAAACAGAGCAATCCAACTAAACGAACGGGTGACTCCCTGGGGCAGTCTTTGCAATTCTTATACAATTTCTAAGGCGTTCAATGAAGATGCAGTATGGTCAACTGTCTCAATAGCAGTGCTAAGCTTATGGAGCACTAAAATGGGGCACCAACCAATATCAGCTACAGAAAAAAATACTTGTTTCCATATGGAATTGACTTTCAAATGCACCGTAAGGAAATCCAGTTGGATTTGAAAGTATTGTGTGTAAGAGGGTACGTGTGTGTGTGTGTGTGTGTGTGTGTGTGTGTGTGTGTGTGTGTGTGTGTTCAAAGCTGAGAGAATTTTGAGGTGGTAGCAAAGAAGTGGGTCACACTTGACTGAAATCCAGTCTCTCTCAAATGGAAGGGGACCATACCGCTCTGGTGGGGTTGCTCTGATCGATGGGGTTCTTGAAGTCCGTGCGCAGCTCATCAAATGCAATAATCTGCAAGCATATTAATTGAATATCTGTCATTTCCAAAGAAATGTATATGGTCCCTTTGCGATCTCCCTTGTATTGTCTTTTTAGCTTCACAGACGAACACTTTTCACACTTTTCACACATTTTATTTAATGCTATGGCTCTTTAAACCAAGTGCCTGATGCAAGCTTTGTAAAGTTAAACTTTCCAGCGTAGAAGATGTTGCTTCTGTTGTAACAGATCACAGAATCAAGAATAGCTTTTTTTTCTTTCAAACCAACCTTGTTTGATGGCTTTTGATGTGTTTCTTTCTCTGTATATCTCCCATGTTATTTTTCACTCTACTATACCCTCTACGATACCTAGGTCTATATTCATGAGCAAAAGGACCGTTCTCATCACCAAGTCCCCATATAAATCTATATGGGTCTCCCCTGTTGCTTTCACACTCCTCTCTCTTGTAAACAGATGCAGTTTCCATGGTGATATGGTAAGCCCCTCAGCCGGCACCATGGTTACTACAAAAGTGAAAACAGCATCCGATTGGTTGTGAGCCACACAGATACGCGGAGTGCGAGCCATAGATAGCAGCAGATGGGGGAAGGGGTGGAACAAAATTGTAGTTTGAAAAGCCTTTTCAATAACATGGTTCATTGCTGAGACACACACACAAACAGACACACTCAGCCAGTGCAGACTTGCTCCCTCCCCCGTCTCGCTCACACGCAGACATATCCTCACACAGACTGACTCACATGAAGTCTCACCTACTTAGTCAATCCATTAGTCAATTCTTTGGTCTTTTTATGTCTGAATTTTGGATCAATCTAATGTGTGAATTCCTCAAAGACATGTTCTCGACGGACAGAGGCCCAATGTTGTGTATTTGTATAGTCTGTATTTGAGGCAACATACAGAATACTGATTGCTGGGTTGTCCAGTGACGTCTCTACAAATTCCATTTTACAAAACCTGTGGGGTGGCAATGCCATCATCATTCGCTTTGGCACATTTTCTCTTACCCCCATGTACACAATACATGCACATTATATAAACCCAATAATCCTGCAAATTATTCACTACGATATATCTATCAGCATTTCAACTGCTTTCGTAGCATTTGGGTCATTTTGCTCTTCTTTGAATGGCAAATGCACACAAAAAGAGGCAATTTGTATGTGGAGACTTACGTCCGCAAATATGCAAAACACAAACAGGTATGCTTAAGTCACCTCAACATTCACACATATTCAATTGAGTATTATGTGTGCTGTGGCTATCAATTTAAACACAGATAGCACATTTCCAAAATGTTTGTGTTTGTGTACTTTTGTGTATGTGTGTGTGTGTGTGTGTGTGCGCATGCCCATCTCTGTGTTGGGTATTTGGTGTGTGTGGGTTACAATTTAACTCACCTGCCAGATGACAAAGAAGATGAGAGCAGCACACAGCACCAAGGTGAGCATGTAGCAGAAGGCCGCAAAGGTGAACGCCATGGCTGAGTCCGCCAGTTTGACAACGGGATGGGTCGAGAGTGGGGGAACTTTCCCCTACTCTCTCTCACTATTACTGACTCTCCACTCAATCCTTTGAGGAGCGCCTTGCTTGTTTCCCTTCTAAGTCCGCTTTGGCTTTGTGCCCGTCCCCCTCAGCTTGTGTTGACAACCAATAAAGTCCAGGTAGGGAGTCGAGGTACTGAGAAAACTGTGCCAGCCTCAGCTGTGGCCAAACTGTTTAGTGGCACATTGTTACAATTGTAAGTTCCTCATCTTTTTTTCCTGCCTTGACAAGTGATAAGAGTTTTTGTTAAACTTAAAAAGCACTTTCATGTCAAAATGGATCTCTGAATACAGGCACATTTATTCAGGGTAGGCAGCTACAGCTTAGCAACATCTCCACTGGTCTCCTTCTCTTCAGAGTTTGACCGGCTCAGTGCCGACCACCTCCACCTCCCCGAAGTCACGTCTTTGGACAAACTCTACACAACTTGTTCAGAGTAACAAAATTGCTCAGTACCTCACTGACACACAAATTATAGAGCCATTGGACTACTCGTGATGATAAGTACTGCTGTATGTTTATAAACAGCAAAGGCTATTATTGGGTGAGACATTTTATGGCTTTTTCAGTATGGCGCAAACCAAGTGTATGAATTGCAATGTTTTATTTGCCCCAAATAATGTCTTAGGTTTGGCTTTTATTCTTCATGTTCACTTGTTGGTAAAGTTGTAGACTTACACGTATGAATCACATCGAAGGAAGACAGATTTTTATTTTGAACATTCTGTGACGGAGCAGACATGTTGTCTGGAAATAGAATGAAATTAGACATATGTGTCCCAAAATAATTCATATGTATAAGTAAATAAAGAGGTTATAATTTCCAATGCAGTTTGCCTCACAAATAAGTCCAGACGATTCATTATCATTACAGTCATTTGTGTTACCGCTAGCCTAAGATTAAGTCTAATTATAATTATTATTATTTAGCTCTGTTTGCTATCTTATAAATGTATAACATTCTACAGAGTACAAAATGTATATTGTACAAATATTTGATAAAGGACTGAGATAAGTAAAAATTAAAATATTATTGATCCGTCTTGATTATCATTGTGTCTGATGATAGCAATGGATATCTGGACAGATTTATACTGAGCAAAGAATACCTGTATTTGATAGTAGATGCGACTGCCAGTGAATATCACCATTCATTTCTCTCCCCACTCTGTCTATGTCAATTTGGGTCGACACCATGTCACAATTCTCTGCTTTGCCTCTCTCTATCTATCTTAGCCGCGTCCATCACATTTCTTCACGCATTGATGCTCTTCATTGCTCACTTGCAAAATGAATAAAGCCAACATCTAGAAAAACAAGAAAGTCTAGATGAGAAGAAGGCTTTTAATCTAATTTTGGAATCATTACAGTTGTCAAGATAGCAAAATATCCTCAACCCTTAGAAGTCTCTAAGTTAATTAATTCCCCTCTTCCACTCGTCCCCCACCCTCCTTCTGCTTTGCCGTCTCTCTTTCAAAATCTTCCCCTTATGTTTTGGTCTTCATTTAAAAACAACTGAATATTTTGAGAAGAGACCAAGAAAAATACTTCAAATTGTCCCTCTTCGTTTGTCTCCTCTTCTTTCTCTGACTCTGCAGGAGCAATATGTGTATCACATCTGAATTTTACGAACAAGTGCATTCAACAGTATTCCCCTCTCTCTCTCTTTCTCTCTCTCTCTCTCTCTCTCTCTCTCTCTCTCTCTCTCTCTCTCTCTCTCTCTCTCTCTCTCTCTCTCTCTCTCTCTCTCTCTCTCTCTCTCACTCCACTTCTCCCTGGCTTTCATCCATTGTCGTATTCCCTTGTTCCCAAGAGATGGATGAGGGGGCAGGGGAAGCTCCAAATCTGTTTTTCTTTCGTTGGCTTCCCTTGTTTGTCACAATGTACCCCTCCTTATGCTCCCCTTCTTGCTCTTTCTGTGCTCTGCCTGTCTCTCTCAAACTCCTTTCCCTCCCATTTTCTCCGACACTGATGTCATGGTTTTCCGTCACTGCAAAAAACAGGCTTCTAATGACCAGTGAATACATCGTTTTTTCTTTGTCAAGTCATCACTTATCATTCAATACATTTCATCAACAGGACACAAATCTACTGTTAAAATTATGGTATGTGCAATTGATTATTTGTATTATCCACCAGCTGAATTCCAGGTAATTATTCAAGTTTTTCACTCTGCCCTTTAGCTTTTGATTTTAAAGTACCCAAACCAGTGCCCCCTCATCCCCATCTTTTCCTTTTGTATTAATACATTCTCAGCTTCCAACAGTACCTATTCATTACATTATTGATTTTCCATGGTGATAGCCTGAAGACCCCATTTTCTGTTACTGGAGGATGTATACCCAAAAGCTCAGTTTGTTCATCTCGTAAATGTTCCACAAAAACAGAAATTATGTTTAAAGATTGCAAATGTAAACCAGAGTAGTCTTTTGTTATTGTTTAATTACAAACAGGCTGTGTCATTATTATTATGGTGGTATCAATTTTATTTATTTATGTATTGCTTGAAGTGGTTAAAATCTTACAAATACAAAGTATTACACCAGTATTGTTTCAATAGCTTTTTGAACTCAGAATGGCAATATTGTTCTTTTTTAATGCCTGCTTTAAAAAGCAACTCAACTATGAAAAATAACTTTTTGTTTGTCATAGAAACCTTAGTGGCTTTGTGCAATTACGCTCTTAATTCTATTCAGTAAATGTACTAACCTTATACATTAGCCTAGTAGATTTAATTAAATATGTACTGTTTGATGCTTTCCTGTCAAATTTCAGAGAACCAAAATCATATTTCAAATCATAGTATCTGAACCAGACCAAATGTCCACGGAATGCTGTAAAAGTCCTCTGTAGAAAATCTGTATTGTAATGACAGAAATTATAACAGCTTTATTGCTTACCATTTAGAATCCCCCAGAATATTTTGGACATCTCCCTTAAGTCTTTACTACTAGTTTGAGTAAATTCACTTGAACTCTGTAGCACCATCTGCTGCAGGCTACTTTTTTATTTCTGCACATATTATTGTAATGGTAATTGGCATTTTCGTCTCAGGACTATGTGTAAAATGAGAGATTATTGGGGCAATGATTTTTTTTAGAACACAGTTTATGGTAGATACAAATCATAACTTGTGTAGGAACTACTTGTCCGGAACGCGAATACCTTACCGTTTGTACACAGTCGGATGATGTTAGAAGTGCAAAGCAGCGTGCATTATGGTTTTTGGTTCCCTACCTGAAAATAAGTAGCATTGTTTTGTTTATTTTTTTTTTTTACTTGTAGGCTTGAGCAACAACAAACAATTAGAAACAATGGCAGAAAAAAGTCAAGTTTGCTCAATATGGGTTGGATCCGAGACAGGGATTTTGAAAGGTACTATCTCCTTTTACATTGCGATTGCTAGCCATAGTTTACTGGACACTCTTGTTTTGACATGACTGTACACGTGGGCTACAATCCAGATGATTTTATACGTTAAAGTGCTAAATTATTTTACTAATAGTACAACTAACTATAACGTATCTATTTTTCTTATTGAAGGGGTCAGCCTTGCCAAGAAAACTGCCTTCAACTTCTGTGAAATTAACAGTCTGAGCAGAGATCAGGAGGTGTGTGCGCTGGCTTGGGGAGACCCTCAAGAGACAGAGGTGTGTATAGTACAGTGTCCGGAGCTGAGGGTAACACATACGAGCAATAAGCAAACCTTCTGAAGAATAACGTTCCGTTAGTGAAGTTCGTGTTTAATCAATTACTTTGCAAGAGAAATTACTGAAACACAACAAACAAACTTTTTGTACAATGCTTTCGTGTCCAGTTTTGTGTTAGATTATAGACTGTCTGATTCCGAAATAGGACTGTCTGGATAGACTCCACACGTGTAGAGATGAACTTTGGCATACATTTATCTGACCGTTTTTCTCAGTCAGTTTGCTCCGGGCCAAAACATATTTATCCCAATTATCAACCTTTCTAGGATGAGAAATTCATAGCAGGGGCTACCGGCTAGAAGGTGCCAAACTTATGGTGGATTCATTTCAAATTTAAACTCAATTAAGAGTCTAACTGCTAAATAAATTATGGATGATTAGTGTTTGCATGCGCTGAGTGTACCGGTTTTCTCTTCAAGGTGTTGGTAGGATCTGTAAATGCCACAGTGAAGACATTTAGCACAGTGAAGGGGATCTTCACTGAGACCAGGCAATGTGGGGACAGCGCTCAAGGCAGATTCTCAGGACTCGCTGTTACAGATGGGTAAGGTTACCTGGATTACTCCAGCAGTACTTGGCTAAAAAGCTCATAACTGATCATTGTATGAATCATTTAAAAAAGTTCAATTCTGGTTTGTAATGTAAAAATACTTGACCATCAACAAAGACGAGTCTGCACTGCATACCTAAATGCTGTGCACACTGTACTATTAACAATAGCATTTCCCTAAGAGGAATCGATGTTTAGTGAAGGGAGTAGGGATACTCACTGACCGTGGTTTTACTCTTTGTTTTGTGCAGCTCTCTAATCACCTGCCTGGAGTCAGGACAGCTAAGGGTTTGGAAGGAGGGGAGCACAGATGTTGTGAGTACTGGTCAGGCTCAGCCTTTTCACAAACTGTTTGTCCTTACTGAGTGGCTGCCAAATACTCCAGACATACAAAATGTCCGAACCCACCATGATTTGTTTGGTAGATGTAGCAAAACTTTGCCCAAAATATTCAAATGTACATAACGTATTAGACTGAGTTTCAAGACGAGGTCTTTCTTAACTATATACTGAAATCCATTCAAGGATGTGTCAAGAAGGAAACACAACTATGCGACCAAGCAGAAGATACAGCCGCTAATTGCTCTTGTGCTCATTTTAATACAAAAACGTTTGCTTCATGCAAGACCTGACTGTATAAATAACGGAGTATTTTGACTACAGTTTAGTGAAACACATAGAGGCTGACACCCTGGCTAGGTCAAACTTGGCTGAGACCATCATTTCTTAACCCTAATATTAATTGTGCCCTTACTTCTCTTCCCGAACATAGGTAGAGATCAATGCTGGAAAGAATGTGTGTAAGATGCGACAGAATGCTTCCCAGCCCAACAAAGTAGCCACAGGTGGAAAAGAGAATGGCCTCAAAGTCTGGGACCTGGAGAGACCCGACACACCCATCTTTGCAGCCAAGAATGTGAGACAATATGTATTTTGCTGATAGCTTTGTCACACCTGCAATGTGAAATACAATGATAGTCAGTACAAAGAAAGCATTGCTTTTCCAGTATGTCACTTGCCTATCGTTACCTGCATATTTTGTTTCAATAGGCCCACATTTGCTTTCATTTGACCATTAATTTAATTGTATTTTTAATATTTGTAAGGAACTGTATATGTCTCTGCGACTTAATTCAGGTCCGTAATGACTGGCTGGACTTGCGTGTGGAAGAATGGGTCAGAGATTTGGCCTTCATCCCAGACTCAGAGAAGATTGTTACCTGCACAGGATTGCACCAGGTCTGTCAGTCTGCTTTTGGCTCCCCCAACAGTACACTATGAGAGAGTTTAAAAATAAGAACTAGTCATCAAACAGTAAAAAAAACTAAAAGGCATCTTGATGATTGTGCTGGCTAGCACTTTGTTTTCGTTGAGTACACATTAGAGGTTTCCACAAGTTCATTGATATAGCATTTATTAAAATTGAATGCACTAGTGTAACCTTTCCAAAGGACATCATCTCATGAAATACTAATACATGTATACTGTTTTTAAAGCCATCTAAATTTTGCATCTACCCGTTTTTGCTTGGTTAGGTACGAGTGTATGACCCAGCTACTCCCCAGAGACGTCCTGTTCTAGAGGCTGAATTTGGGGAGTACCCTCTGACAGCTCTCTCTCTCCCAGCCAACCAAAATAGTGTTGTTGTAGGCAACACACAGGGACAAATAGCTATCCTGGATTTGCGGAAAGGTAAAGAGATGTTCTTGTTTATTTTGGTTTTTTTGACAGCTCGGATTCGTCTTCTGTAAGGTTTTCAGTTGTTCTTTCTAGAGAACTGTATGTGTTAAAGACCGAGATGGAGAGTGAGTGTTTTTGTGATGCTGTCAATGCCCCTGACTGCCGTTTTCTATTGTTGTCTAACCTCCCCTCCTCTTTTCTCTCTGTTTGCTGCAGGCCTGGTACGTGGGTGTCTGAAGGGGCTGGCAGGGGGGGTGCGGGGGATGCAGTGTCACCCCTCTCTTCCTCTGGTGGCTTCCTGTGGTTTGGATCGCTTTATGAGGGTACACAGCCTGGAGGACCGCTCTCTACAGTATAAGGTATCCACACGCACTCAGAAAGTCAGACAAGGAAACAGGCATTTAAAACGCCTCCTACGCAGTATTTTTTTTTCTCTCCCTTACAGGTGTATCTAAAGTCACGACTCAACTGTGTGCTGTTGTCCAGTCGAGATCTTGAGGTATGAAAAACAAAATGTAATCGTTCAAATATTTTGAAGCCTCTGCAAATCACTGATGAAAAAATGCACTTGAATTTAAGGCCAAAAATCTGCTCCTTCTGTTGTATTTATCAGCTGGGTGGTGACGCAGCAGTGGCAGGTGAGGTAGAGGAAGTAAAAGAAGAGCGAGCAGAAGAAGATGAAGTCTGGAACAGTATGGAGACAGTGGAAGAGAATGCAAACAAAAGAGCAAATGAGGAGGAGGAGGATGCTGAGAATGCAGAGAAGACGACCAAGAAGAAAATGAAAGTGGCCAAAAAATGAAATGCAATGGCAGTGGACTATGCTCTCTGAGCCAAAATACAAATATGTAGAGAACTGCCAGGAGCCAGAGTGACTGAATTCAACAAAATGTCTCTCAATTGGGAAATGTGTACTCCCCTGAAAGTGTGTTTACCTTGAGAGTACTCACAAAGGGTGCATTTTACATTGTCAATACAAAGTATAAACAACCATCTATTCAAACTTTTTTTTTTGCGATTCTAACTTTGCAAAAGGACCACCTGATTATTAATCTAAAGGCTGGTGTCACAAATCTGAATAATTAACCCATTCTTTTATCCGATAAAATTCATTATTGATTTATTGTATGTATAAAACCTAGCTGCGCATTTGAAAATGTCCCTGTATCTCTTTTTATGGCAATTCATGTGTGGGTGAAAATGTATTTGTAATAAAAGGAGAGTATGCCTTGGACCTTGAAGGACTAGCTTGTTATTCTGCTGCCCTCTGATGGTGAAGACTAGAAGAACTAAAAGACAGTGTTTACATCTTTTCTTCACTTCTTAATGAAAAATGGCCAGATAAATGAGGACATGGATTATAGGAAAAAGGATGAGATAAGTTTGGCGAAGCATAAACTTAAGTGGCTTTCTTTTTTCTATTTACTTGATCCAGTACAGGTTTATCTAGTAGAAGGCATTTCAATGAAATTTTAAATGGTTCTTATAGGGGAAACTACTGCATTGCACACACACAGGAAGTTATCTGTTTCTTGACTTGACAAATTTAACACTGCCCCAAATGGCACATTAAAACACCTTTAAGAACTAATTTTAAGAAGTTAAAGCTTAAGTCAATTTAATTTTCAATAGAGGGAGCATTTGTTGTTTTGGGATGATCATGCCTGAATATGATTAAACTTTGTTTATTATTTTGAATACCTATAAGTATTCTGAAAGGATATACATTTTGAATGCATTACATTGGCCTACCGTAATTTAATGACTGCATGTGACCGTACAGGTTAATCACTACGTTTTCATGGACAAGAAGTGGGCTGATATACAAACCAGTGCTTAGCTCTTGCAGACACTGAACTCTGCACACAAACACACCCATCCCCTGGTCTTGTGAGATAAGATACCACTATAGCATGAAGGAAATGGGAGGTCGAAAGAAGTTGTTGGAGTTGGTAGGAATCAAATCTGTCTAGTGCCAAAATATGTATGGGTATTTAAGATCAGGATACTAAATTCAAACGTAAATTCTTTAACAATCAATTCTGTAAGTTATTGTAGTCAACTGATAGCCAAATAGAACAGATGTTAATAACTTCCTATGTGAAGAACCAAAAAGTTAATTTCTTGCTGCAAACTATTCAAAGCTGTTTCCATAAAGTGTTGTGCTTTTGAACAGGGTCTTGCTACAAATAGCATTTATTAATAAAGTGGTCAAAAATGCTGCTCTTTCCTTTTTTGTATTGGTGTGTCATTACATTTAAGTCTTTCTATATTGGAGTTATATTTATATGAACGATTGAATGTACCTACGATAAGTGAATTTACCACACATATTTTTACCTGACTTTTTGTCAAAAGTATTGATTATAATTGGGGTGAACTTTGATTCATTACATAGAACAATAGACTCGTCACCCCCTCTATCAAACTTTGAAATCATACTTTATATCTCTACACGATTAAAACTTTGTACCCCTTAACCTTGTTTTTACAAATCATTAACACAGTCTTCAAAAGGCATTTTTATTGTGCTATTATAAACGTTTGTCCCCCTTGTTCAATGTTGAGAGTCCAGAGTCTTGTGTTTCCTCTCGAACTATTGCCTCATCTCATTGAGCGTGATCCTTGCTTATTCTGGTCATTAAGAACTAGTTGTTAACTGATTGTGTGTTTGTACTTGCATGTGACAATGATAGAAAGAGTGGGTTTAGCACACAGTAATGTTTTATGAAATAGCCATTATGAGAGTTTACTACTTGTATTTTAGACTGAAGGCAAACAGAAAGAATACGGCCACCTATATACTATCATACAAGGTCTCTATGTGTGGCTGTGTGTTGTGTGTGTGTTTGTGTGTGTGTGTGTGTGTGTGTGTGTGTGTGTGTGTGTGTGTGTGTGTGTGTGTGTGTGTGTGTATGTGTGTGTGTGTGTGTGTGTGTGTGTGTGTGTGTGTGTGTGTTTGTATGCGTGCGTGCGTGCGTGCGTGCGTGTGTGTGTGTGTATGTTTGCGTGTGTATGGACCATACATACCTTTTCACAATTATAGTGTATTTTAAACTACTGGGATGGTAAATTACTCTCTGTCACTGCCAAGGAGATTTGCAGTGATTTTACTTCTGGGTTTACCTTAGTTTTGTGTGACCATATAACTTCACAAATAAATATGAATTGAAAGTATATGATTTGCAACCAACATCTGTAAATATTGCCCATCTAGAAATTAGGGTGGGGAAAGGATGGCTGTGGAATTTAAAATCAAGGCAACAAGATGACAATTGATCCTAGAAAACCTTTCTTTAGACAGTAGACTCCTGTGTGCTTTTACTGTGTTTTATTCTACGTTTACGCGAATAACGGCTGAATGTATGTGAGGAACGGAAAAGTAAATTTATTGGTGCATATATACATATATATTATTTTATACAAAAGAGATGTGATTCATTGTGCAGCCCTACCTACAGTGGCAGTCAATGTGGAATCAGGATGTTGGATTGAGGGGCAGGGCATCGAGCCAGTTAAATATTGACTGGGAGTGTAATAATTAACCTGGCTTCAACCCCTGATCTCTTAAACTGACCGATCTCCCTCGCAGCCATTGCATTGCTGAGACCTGCACGCTGTGCACTGTTCTTTTTTCTTTGTTGGCTGTTATTGAATCTGTATCACTCTGTCAATCTTCAGTTGTCTTCCCTTCTACATTGCTACATTTCTGCACCACCTCAAACTTCTTTCACAAAAATCCTTGACTCGTGGCACACAGAAAACCTTCGGCCTGGTCAACTGAAAGATACTTGGCCGCTTTGCCTCTGGAGGTGAGTACAGCTTCTGAAACTAAGTGTCCATCTATATTGTGTATTCGTTCCTGTTTATTGAGTACCTTTACTTTTCATAGTGAAATGCTCAGTCAAAAGTAATGAGAAGTCGCTACCACAATCCTTGGTGCCAGAAACATGCGCTGGCCTTAAAATAAAGGACTTGAGCCTGTGCCCTTTGCAGCAAAGGTTTTTACAGAAAGTGTTCTTTCTGTAATTTGTTTGACCCTTTTCTTAATTGGAACCTCTGCCCCCTACATTGCCTTACACTGTCCTCTTTGGTTTGTGTTAGATCTTGGTAAACGTTTCAGGTACAGGTTTGTGGAATTACTTGTTTGCTGTGGGGACAAACTGGGATCAATTCTTCGTTTAATGTACGATTTACGAGTGCACCTGCTTTAGAATATAACATTTGCTACAATCTTTTGAAACTATTTATCTCTCTATTACACATAGGTCTCTCCATGTGTCCATTGAAAGGGCACTAAAGAGAAAAAGTCTTAGCGGAGAAGTTGTGTGAGGAATTTAGTAAGATCATACTTATCAATAGAAAACATATTTGATGTACAAAGTCTAAAGATAATGGAAACAAAACAAGTCAAAAGATCCTATGCTGTTTGAATTACTTTATGGTTTTATTTTTATTGAAGATAGAGAGGAGGTGCAGGTTTACTGCGAGGCAAAGTCTACTGAGATATCACAGTGGGCATTTGAAAGCTTAGAACTGGGCAGGAAAGCAGCAAATGCATAGTGGAAAATTTATTTTTACAATTCAAGTGTGCTTACATGTATTTAAAATATGAACTATCAAAATACAATTTCGTACAATTCTTGGTTAACCGAAGTGACACACCCATTGTGTATTCACACTAAGCAAAACTCTAATGTTGACAACCGTCATAAAATCTGTGTTATCTAGACAAGCCTTGGCCCTTTGGACATTCTATTGGAAGAGCATGAGCAATAATGTCGTGTATGGCATGCCATAAAACTGGGAGGGGAAAAAGAAGGGGTCAAAGTCAGTTCCATGTGATGCCGCCTTACATGTACTAAATGGTAGTTGCTGGTTCCAAGTCCTTACTTAACCTTTGGCATGTCCTTCTTGTGTTCCGATCTGTCCTCCAGGCTTATCCCAATGGAAAAAGGGCACTTTCATCAACAAAACAACTGAGAGTGTGTCTTATAATGTATACACAAGAATGATCTCAACTCTCCA
Source organism: Aplochiton taeniatus (assembly GCA_017639675.1). NCBI lineage: Eukaryota > Metazoa > Chordata > Actinopteri > Galaxiiformes > Galaxiidae > Aplochiton > Aplochiton taeniatus. Next base: position 14,840,251 of record CM030177.1, read on the forward strand.
AGACCGGTATGAATGCACTACTATCTCTGTCCCGAGGGAGGCAACTTTGAGCAGCTTTGGGAGTGTACAGGTGCTTACTGGATGTAACAGCAACTCCATGTGGAAACTATTGTCTGTTCCAGTGGAGGTGTTGTTACTTGCAGAGAGTCCCCCCAACACCTGAAACCCCTGGTGACCACCGACTATTGTGAAGCAGGGGTGGACTTGGGTTTATCAGAAGTAATGACAAACAAAAATAAATTCTTACATTTGCATCTTAATCTCAAAATTGTTTTTCAATTGTTAGAGTTGTACTTTAGACCAAGAAAAAGAAGAGTCAAAACAGGGTGCATGGTTATGACCTATGAATTGACAGCCAGTGTCATCCGACTGCCTGTCAGTTCTGTAGGCCACTGCTGTGTCAGTCCTACTAAACATCTCCAAATAATGACGTCAACGGAACGGCATCATTCTACCCCAACTAATCAAGCTGAATTTTTTATAGTTATGGGAATATTACATTTTTTACTCTTTGTGAGAAATTTTTTTGCAAATGTTGTTAATAAAGAGTGTAATTTACTTGCCATTGGTGTCTTTTCATGTGTCAGTGATCTTTTTCAATATACAGACACAAATCACATACAGTAACAAAATCAACGTTTTCATTTTGCATATATTTCATCCAAAGTGACTTACAGAGAAATTATAGTGACAGCCCCCCTGGATCAATTTAGCTCAAGGGTATAGTTGTGGTTCATCCCAGGTGAAAGCTGACCTCATGACATTTTGGTTCCCAGGTAGCAGTCCCACCCACTATCACTATAAAATGTATTTAGATGCAAGGTCAAGGACGTTAAATTCTATCCTTTTTCATTATGGTGGTGACCCAGACACAACACTCCATCTTCCTATCTTGTCTCCATACATCTATACTTTTTTATTTTTTTAATATAAATAAAAATGTGCATGGAAATCTTGAGGATGTAACAGGATCATTGCTATACATATGAATGAGGTCTTTCTAGTTTACATCCGGTGATTCAGTCTGTGATTAATTACAACAGATGCAGAGAGAAAGTGAAAGTTGGGAATTCTGGAAAGTTCTGAATTTCTTAAGGTGGATTTGCATGAATGCCAACGGAAATTTTATAATGTTAAAAGTTGACAATAACAGGTTTAGTTTTATTTTGTACATATTTACCCTCATCAAGTGCATTGTCATTGCTACTCACTCAACTCTGATACATTTTTGACTTTTAAAAACTTTATTTAGAATGAGGGTTTTTTCACACCATGTGAGTGTATCGTCCCGAGTTCTTCTAAAGATGAATGTTATGTCACACTTTGCAGCTCCGTTTGGTTACATATCAATCTATACAGTACTGCAATGATTAATATACCATTCATTTTACTTGATATTGCTGTGAATGTATTGTGTGAATAGATTATTATATAAAACAATACAAATACAAATATCCATCTATCTTTTTTTCTTTTTTTTTACTTTCTTCCTCCGTTCAAGGTTATGTCAGGGACACTGGACTTTGATTTTGACATAAATCCCAATCCCATGACCACTTGTGGCGTTTGGGTCTGGGAAAGCGCGGTTTACTTGAAGGAGTTCCAAATTGCACGTAACATTGTATTATATCTCGCATCTAAGCAAAATCGTTTGAAATCGTAAATGAACCGGAGAAGATGAAGAATGGGTGCATGGTTATAACCTATTAATTGACAGCCAGTGTGCTACAACCGACTGTCAGTTCCGTATAGGCCACTGCTGTGTTTGTCCTAGGCTTACTGATCATAACATAGAACATCATGAACATTTTGGAACAGCTAATACAACCACTTTAATTTCTTTCCAGTTAAATCCTCGCAAAATTGTTGTTGTTTTTTGCCACTGTTTTGAAAAAATACTTCATAATAATGCCTTATGCCTAATTTCTTTGGATTCTTTCATGTCTCTTTTTTATACACAAATGTAAGTAATCTAAAATAGCTAACAAAATGTAGATGCGGTTAAGATACTTAATCTTGGACTCATTTGACATTATGCGTCACTAAACTTCATCTTCCTTAATGTTTTACATTTAGGCCACTGTAAAATGTAAAAAACAAACATGGGGGCCGGGGGAAACATTGGGGATTTCTAACAAGTTCTGAGGCTGCATTACATTTTCACTTTCGCATTAACATCCAGTGATTCACTCCTTGTAATGGGTCGACTAAAAGTTCAGGATTCTGGAACGCCGTTTCTTAAGGAGGAATGGTGTATAAAGATGTTGTAGACTAGCATGTAAAAAAGTGATTAATACAGACTTATTTGTATTTGCATTTATTATATTTTTTTTGCTCTAACATTTCTGCACAATAATCATTATGTCTAATTAATGCACACACCTAGTCACATGGTTTATTTTCATCTGACTATATATTAATATTTACAATTTTCTCTGGTTAAGAATAACTTTTAGACTTTTATTTTGACATAAACTGCCGTCCACAACTCCTCCCACTCCATTCCCAAACTGGCTCACGACTTGGGAAGACCCATAGAAAACTGTGGGTGTTGGCTTAATCCTTTTAAACCAGGTCCAACCGCTTGCTTGAGCTGAAAGGAACTGATTAATTAGTTAGTTAGATGAGATTTTATAGACCGTATTGGAACTGATGAGCTTGATAGCATTCATACCAACTACATACAGCCCGTTTGCTAGCTAGCAGGACTGCCACACTGCCAGCAGTAGGCGACCTTTCTTTCTAGTTTTTGACACTAAGTCAAGGAGGGGGACGAGACAAATTAGTGTTATCCAGCACTGCATTTAGTAAAAGCCCAGCCAAACTAGCTACGGGCTTTCTCATGCAAGTTATTTTTACTTAATCTGACGTATTTTGAATCCAGTCACCATGTTTAGTTGGGCTAACGATAGCAAGAAAAAAGACCCCGAGTTATTACAAACTGTGTCCGATGGACTCAGGCGACTTTACAGGACCAAACTTTTTCCATTGGAGGATGCCTACCGCTTTCACGATTTTCATTCACCTGCATTAGAAGATGCCGATTTTGACAACAAGCCTATGGTACTCTTGGTAGGACAATATTCGACTGGGAAAACCACGTTCATTAGGCACCTTATGGAGCAGGACTTCCCCGGCATGAGGATAGGGCCTGAACCCACAACCGACTCCTTTATAGCGGTCATGCATGGCGACCAGGAGGGGTTGGTCCCAGGCAATGCTCTCGTTGTTGACCCCAAGAAACCCTTCAGAAAACTCAACGCATTTGGCAATGCTTTTCTTAACAGGTATGAAAAAATTGTTGTCTAAATGTTTGCTTTTGTTGTTTTGATTTTGATATTGTGTCCAATGCCATGAGTTGATTCAGTTAGACTGGCCTTATATCCAAATACGACTGTTGTTGTCAATTCATTTTCTATTGGTATGGGGAATATTTTGGATTGACTGTGTTTGTTAAGCTATACGTATCCACCACTGGCAGGCTGTAGGTCAACTATACAGTCCATTCATTGGTTTTCAGTATGCTTCTACCAGCTAGCAAGGAGCAGCTGAGCAGAGGAGTGGCTCCTGATCTTCTGTCCTCAACTCCATTAAGACAGAGATCACTGGGAAAGATCAATGTAAATTATAAAAATATGCCAAACTGTTACAGTGTCTATCGATTTGGCCATATATATATTTAGGACCTATTAGCACTCGGTTTCTGTTAGACTCTGGTGGTCCATAAGAGTATATCAGACTGACTAACCTAGTTAGTTGGTGATATGGGTAGGGTAGAGAATGGAGATTGTGATAATGGGGATAGAAGCGGCCATAGAGAAGGAAGCCGTAAAGAAAACGATGGTGGTGCATTAATGATTAGGCTACCATTTAGAAATATAGGATAAGGAGTGGTAAGCACTTAATGAGTTAAGATAAGTTAAATGATTATATTGCCTAAATGTAGTTTTCTATGCCTAACATGGATTTTTAGTTTACTGTGAAACAAACGCGTAATTTTCCACATCATCTTTATCCTATCTCCACGTCTCTGCCTCTTACCATGCTCTAAGGGGGTGATATATGGCCCCTGTTAGGGTGTGTTTTTAGGTGGCTGGTGTGTGTCTGTGCCTTCCCGAGCTGTCTCTATGTTTGACTAAGCTCCACTGCTATGCACTGAGAGACATACACCACATGGCAAGCAGGCCGGGGTTGTCAAGGGATTGCCTGGAATGTACGATGAAAGTTAGAGGGATCTAACTAAGGAAGCGAGTTTTAAGGACTCGAAGCAAGTCTTTAAGAACTGTTGTCAGCAAATTCCCAACATACAGTGTTGGGATGAGGGAGTGTAGTGTTCTTGGTTAAGTGATCTTAAAGTTTAGGGGGTTCTCATGTTCTTTGTATGAAGGGAGTTACATTGGTATCTAATTTGGCAAATAGCCATGCATACTTTAATCAAGGAATGATAATGCATTCAAACAACATGAGAAAGAACAGGCATGAGTAATGCATTTCAGAGCTTACATACACCCAATTTGGAAGAATGTGATCATGGAAAACGACGTGTGTCAGGGTAGCTGGAGAGATAAGAGTCCTACCAAAATAATGGGAATTCCTGCCCTTCAGTGACACTGAGAGTAGAGAGGAAAGAGGGAGAAAAGAACAATAGGAAAGGGGAAAAAAACATGGAAATGTGTGCACTCTTCTTCCTTAGTATTCTCTGCCTTTGCCATCTATACCAGTAAAAAAAAAAACTGAAATCTTGCCATTTAACTTAGGTTGGGGGGTTGTCTATTTATCGTTGTTTTTTTATTTTTGTTTTCAGAAAATTACGTGTGGATTGAGAAGTTAATATGTCCATTTTAATTCTTTGGCCCGGGTCATAATTGACTTAATACATTTTTTTTTTTTATCTTGATAAGAATGAATCGACCATTTTATAGTGGTCTATGCTATCTGAAGTGACTCTTGTGAAGTTGTGGGTTTTGTTTCTAAGTTGGAGGGTCTCCAAAAACAATAAAGCGACTATTTTTGGAAGAGCAGGACACTCGGATGTAGCTTCTGGTCTATTGTCTTGGACCACATTCAAGGATGCAAGTCGCATCAGAGGATGCTTCAAAGCTTCTAATGCTTCAATTGTTTAACTCTATGATGTAACATCTAAGGGTAGATGTTTATTCTCAGAAATTGGTACAACAGACAAATGTTGGGATGGGATTATTTTGATAGTATGTTTTTATAACATTTCAGTGCAGTTCTTACTCCTAATCATTTAAATGTGGTGTTTTCAGTTTTTGTTAAGTGTGTAGCCTATGACGTTATGCTTATATAAGTGTGTTCTTGACCATTTTTCTCTTTCAACAGGTTTGTGTGTGCCCAGATGCCCAACCCTGTTCTGGAGAGCATCAGCATCATTGACACCCCAGGAATACTGTCAGGAGAGAAGCAAAGAATCAGCAGAGGTTTTTATTCTTCTTTCCTGTTGACTCCTAAAGTCCAGTCTTGTGACACCAAAACAATCCAAGACAAACAGACATAATTTGCCTTAAACGTGTTGCCAGACTTGTTCATGTAACAGTTGAGCTTTATCATCTAGGCCCAAGTCATATCCAAATTCAGCCCTTTAGACCAGATCTGCCTCTGTAATGTATTACTTTTATGACTGTTGGTGGGCATACTGTAAAGTCATGGCAGAGGCTAATAGGGGGAGGGCCCTCCTACTCAGAGACAAGTGTTCCTAGGGAGAGGAAGACCTGTAGGGCCTGGAGGCCAGGAAACAGTCGCTGCCCTCGCCTCTAGAAAGGGGCTTCAAGAGCAGGACAGAGCTAAAGGGTGGGGGAGTCATGACATTTCTGAAAGAAAACATTGGCTCCTGCTTGGACCGGGCGGCAGTGTGGCTTAGAACATAAGCGGGTGATGAACGCTGCGCTCGGCACTTTCCCGTCGAACACTACTGTAGATGTGTGTTACCCTGGGGCCCAAATTCATTCTAATGCTCCCACATAAGTATCTCCGGGTTTTACCAGTTTTACAACTAAATGTTTGCGCTCAGTTCAAATAAGCTTACATAGTGTTGTGCCTTCAGGTAGATTGAGTGTTTAAAAAAAAAAAAAGGAATAGCTTAGTGACATTACAGCCACTTTTATCACTTATCTGTCTGAGGCCTTGTCTACAATCGCTTTTATTACTTAGTCACAACATCTTCAACCCTAGTTGAGTTCAAACATGAACAATTCACACTAAACATTGCACCCTAGTGTGAGGATTTAGAAATGTTACACTTGGGTCACCCTGAGAATTGAGGAAAGGCCACGGGACACAGGGCAACCTTTTCAGCAATAAAGGACCAGTTTTTCTTGGTTAACCGGTTCATCGTAGTCCACCAGGTTGTTGATATAAATGTTAGCTCTTCTTGCTTATCATCATCCTTGTTTATGTACAGTTTGTCTACTTAGCGTTGCATACCATGGCTTTCCTCAGGGAGAATAATTGAGTCTGTAATATAAATAAACTGAGCTGACGCCTAGGTAGAAACATGACTCCGCTATCCAGGGGGGAATAGTAGGTTGATATCAAATCCATTCTTTTGTTATTTTTCTAATACAGAACTCATGTATTGAAGCACGGAGTGAGAGATTGATATGGCCTTTTAGTTCAGAGTCTATCAGAAGTTGATCAAAATGAAAATGCTGTTTTGAGCAGACTGTACAAAGCTCTCCTCTGTAGATGAGGGATAGGGATAGGACAGGGTACTAGGCAATAGGCATTATGCACTTACTGAAAAGATGATTGAGTATTATTAGACTGCAAGTGAGCTGCTAGTGACGTGTGATTGAAATGGGGAGGGCTGAACCTTAGGTTTTGCCAGAAGTCTGTGGTAAGTCTATTTAGCCGGGCCAAAATGCATTGAGGTAGCACTGCTGACTTCCTAACATGGGAGGTGGTATAGGGTTGGCAGGGTAGCTGTTTCAAAAGGGAAAGCTGCTCCAGTAATTAGACCTGGCCATTGATGGAATATATGAGTTGGACGGTTGTGGTTTCCCCAAGTTGGCCGCTTATCTCTCTATAGCACACATGGTTTACACACACAGTCTCGCATCACACACACACACACACACACACACACACACACACACACACACACACACACACACACGTACACACATACACACTGGACACAGGAAACTCTGACCGAGTCGACAAGGGGTCACCGGGACATCTAACTATTGTCCCTGTGGCACAAGTCCAATTCTGTTGTCAAGCCTTTCCCTCTGCACAAATGATATATCCTCTTCTCATTCACTCCACCCACCTTTCATGTTATTTCATTAAACTAATTGATTCAGTCTGTCGTCTTTTCCAAGCATGCTTGTTGGCCATTGTAGTGCTCTAGGCTTCGAGAATTCATAGCCAACTTGTCTGGTTGTTTTTTGGCACAGACCTGGCAAGGGCAGTTAATCATCTCCTTAGGTCTTCTGACTGGTATATCTGTTTAGGGCGGCTTTACAATTCCGTTAATCATATTCTGAGGTCGATTGGAGCGGTTGCACCTAAAAGAAAAGGAACATATGAGCCTCAGTATGTAACAATAGTTTCATGGCAGTTGTTGTAGCATTCTATTTAAGACAACCGGAAGAAACTTTAGAGGCCCAGTACACCTACACAATATGAGCAAAAGCCCAACTTTGGGTTGTCTGAAAACTGTTTACATTGTAGAATATATATTATAAAATAGGAACTCAAGATGACCGGGCTTTTGTAAACACTTTGTAATGTAGCCTTTCCAAAGATATAAGTCCTGTGTCCTTTCTTAACCAACACGAATGTCTTCAAACTTAGATGAATGTCATGTCAATGTTAGGTTATGCATTGATATTTACCTGTTTTGGTATATATTTGTATAAAGTAAAAGTTATTATCAAATGAATAATTCAATAGACCTAACTAAAGGTTTGACTTAAAAAAAAGTGAAAAGCATCAAGCCTGTGTCTTCAAGGTAAATGCGAGCAATGTCATACCATCGTTCACAAGACATGAGTGTTAAACATTGACTCAAGATGGAGAAGCTGCTGCTTTGCCCTGTTAGGAAATAAAGTCTGAGATGAGTCCTCCTTCAAAGGAAATGCACTCGCACTCCTTTTGACAGTTGGAGAGTTCCTTTATTTACTGTATACATTTCCACAGACCCTGGAGACCCAAAGGTTTTGCCTTGGTGTCAGGTGTTACTGGCGCACTCGATGATACTGACAATTCTTGAGAAATTAAACTCTGGAACAAAGAAGCTGCTGTTCGTGCTGTCAGCAAGTAGTGCTTTATACATTCCATGGCATGTGATTAACTGATGGCAGTGCAACGTGGCTCTTTAGCTTTACTGGACAAGCACAAACGTGGCCTGGCCATCGCAGGCGGGTGGTTTTGGATCTTAAAAGGGCTGTTAAGTTTTATGGAATTTACGCACTGCCATACCTACTCGAACACTTGCGTCTCTACAAATAGTAGCAACACAGACATGCACATATGGCATTGACTGCTTGACAATTCCATGTTGTCGCTATATTCCCTATATTCCCTTCCTGTTGCACTCTTTTCAGTAATCTGATAGGCACTGCCAAGACCCTTTGGTGTTGAAGGATAGCCGCATCCCACTGGGATCACAGAGGGAGGAAGAGTTTTGACAGATGTGGCAAAGTGCCTGTTATTTCAGCCTGGGCAATCCTTGCAATAGTAAAAGCCCTCTCCTCTAAGTCGAGGCTTCGGTTGAATTTGCAATACCTTCAAGGTCTGCAGCGGCATGCTTCTATAAGTGAAGCAACTTTTATAGATTGACAAGCGGCAGGGTTTTTTGTACTTTAACCCTATACACGTCAGAAAGTATATGATGTAGTAGTTGAGGTGGAACTAGGGGTTTGGTGAGTGGTTGGTGTGGCCAGTGTTTTCAATGCAACCATCCTGATCTGGTTTTGCAGCCTCTGTGTTTCAAGTTCAGACAGTCTACGGATGTAGGGTCATATCAGATCCAAGCTGATGGAATGCACTGACAGCAGGTCATGGTGGTAGGCTATGTCTGCTGTTTGCATGGACGTCTGGTGTGTTTGCAGTAAACTGCTCCGGCCAGTACGGAGGTTTTTCCCAACACGCATGGTCTGACGGTCTGACAGCTGAGCGTGTCTATTTAAGAGTCCTCCGTCACCGGGTTTCATATTTCCAATCTGGAGTTCATGGAGGTCTCATCAGCACTCAAGGACCTCCAATGTTCTCAGCAATGCTTTCACTATTCTCACCTATATCTCTAGGAAATGCTATACGGTTGCTTAACTGTCTTTAATCATCTTTATTCCAAATTAGAACTCGGCCTATATACACAAGTGTTCAGATACAATAGAGGTCGCGTGTTTGTGAGTGAGTGCGTGTGTGTGTTTATTTGCATCTGTCTGAGAGAAACCAGGACTACTGAACTGAGTTAACATGCAGAGGCAAGCCTCAGTCACATATTTGTCACTCACAATGTCCTTGGTTTCGATTCATAGCTAGTCGTTTCCATCAAGTAGTAAGCCATTTTAAGGTGTGGCAATTTACAATTGCCTTTGAGATTTAATCAAACGACCATGATAAGCAGCATTTGTCCCGATTTTTAAGTCCACATTTCAGGTTTAAAAATCCAGTTTTTATGGCCATCTCTCTCGCAGAGAGCGATAAGAGGCACTCTGGCTGCAACGAGGATGGACTTTGCCAATTCACACCCTCACTGGATGAGTCCAGAGATCATACTTCCTGCTGAGGTCGACACTAAGCACCTCAGAGGAGGGTGGGGGTAGGGTAACACTGCTGACTTAAATTGGTGACTCATGATTGATTAACTCGCTTCAATCAGTGTACATTTCTACAGTTGTCCATAATCACAGTAATAGGGATCTGTGCACTATTGCTTCTTGTGATAAATGAAGGTTATCCTATTGTCATCATAGTGATAGCCATCATGCAGGGTGACCTTGTACTGGTTGCACCTTTGGTCATAGTGTTTCGCTGTTAAAGTGTAACCGGATGTCCCCAGTAGACTTAGTCACAGCCTCGTTAACATTTTAAAAAAATGCTTTAATCAGTCAGTAATCGTGGGAGTCTGGCAGAATGGGCTGTCTGGGCGTCGTACTTTTCCGAACTTTGCTGGTGGGAAAATGTACTTTGTGACGTTTTTATGTTCTAGATAGGCTCTTGAAGGGGCTTGTTTCCGTCACTGTTTGGGTATGTGAGTCAGATTTGATGGAGAAATGCAACTTTGCAATATTGTTTTTTAAAGCTGGATAGTTGTTTTGCACTTCAATCGTTTTTCAGCATAAACAAAAGGGATTTTGGTGTCTGACTCTAATGTAGGCAATTTATTATTTTCTCCCCTATTCATGAGTCTGCTAATACAGGTTGTTTGCGTTCTTGTGCATGTTAAGAAAACATTTAATACTGTATATTTGCATCAGTAATCTATTAGCAAAACATGTTAAGCACAAATGTATTTTCTCATAACATGTTTCCAATCTGTCTCAACATAGTCTCTTCATTAACATGACGACTCTGGTCCGACCACAACAGTTATATACACTGCCCACAAACAAAGTCAGATTTCATTGATGAATAAGCTAGAAACGATGGTGTGCTGGCAGGTAGTCTCTTTGACAAACATGAGGGAAAGATTGTCAGAGAAGTTACCTTGCAACTATACAAACAGATACATTGTACAAACTTTGCAGCTTTGAAATGATCTTGTTTAAATCCTTGTTCATTACCTCTATTATTAGCGGACTCTTTTGGTTGTTGACCTGCGGCCTGTAGATCGAGGGGCACCTGGCGCTGTGGCAGTCAGCTAGCTTACACCAGCAGAAATGTGGAGATGGAAAATGCTACTCTTAACTAAATGTTGTTTAGTTCTTGCTCTTTGAGGTTTAGTCGCCTGGCAAAGTGAAAAAAAGTGCTAAAACTGGTAGGTTGCTAGATTGCACTGTTTACGGCAATAAAATGCTGAGTCTCTCTCTTTATCTCTGCTTACACTTCCTTAACTCATTAAGTGAGGAAACTGTCAGGCGGTCCTTCCCTTACTGAATAAGGATCCGTCTGTCTGTTGTTTCTACCTTAAGTTTGGTGTCAAGATAGCGGCGGACTTGTTGGCCTCTTGTGCGACGTTGTATTGAAAGATAAATGGCTGTTCTAAACGGAGACCAACAAGAGCAACCCCTGTGTTTCCAGTGTCTCCGCTGCACAATTTATGCTCGAAAAGCTCTTTCCTGTTTGTCATTCAGAGAAGGATGCATTGAGGTAGAGAGGGGATGGCTATTAGTAGCAATAATGTAATGTTTTCAAGAACAGAACAAGGTGTGAACAGTGTGGATGTTGAGGCATTGATGGCTCATTTCATCTTTAGACGCCTGACCTATTTATTTTATTTAGGCAGCTGATAAGGCGTTGTGAAAGTTCAACACCAAATTGTTAGATAAAAAGGCTGCAATTGCCCTGTTTCTATCTTTGATGCATTACAGGACATGATTGTGACAAATTGAAAGTAAAAGAAAGTCGTCACAATGGCACGAGTAGCCATCTCTTAGCTCTGGGTAATGTGCCATGCCACCGGTAGCCTAGATGGTAAAGCTCTATTTTGAGGCGGACTAGTGTCACTGTCACCCTGGAAGGAGGCTGAGAAATATGGAGGGTGCTATTTACTCAAAGGTTTCCTGGTACAGGAAAACACTATTTAGTTTCTCTCATTGTGAGGTGTAGACTACGTGTGTGTGTGTGTGTGTGTGTGTGTGTGTGTGTGTGTGTGTAAGTGGAGAGAGAGAGAGGGGGGCATACAGGCAGACCAAGAAGAATGGAGATACAGCTGTCATGTTGGGAACAAGCTATCTTGGCTGGGGGCAACACACACACGCACGCACACTGATTTATCTTTTTACCAACTATATTTCTTTCACTCCGATAATCACTTTGGTAAAAATAATCTCACCATTGACCTCTCTCCACCTCATAGGTTACGACTTTGCAGCAGTGCTGGAGTGGTTTGCTGAGCGTGTTGACCGAATTATCCTGCTCTTTGATGCCCACAAATTGGACATTTCAGACGAGTTCTCTGAGGTGATCCGTGCCCTAAAAAATCACGAGGACAAGATGCGGGTGGTGCTGAACAAGGCAGACCAGATTGGCACACAGCAGCTAATGAGAGTCTACGGCGCCCTCATGTGGTCTCTGGGTAAAATTGTCAACACCCCAGAGGTCATCAGGGTGTACATCGGGTCTTTCTGGGCTCAGCCTCTTCTGGTTGCCGAAAACAGAAAGCTTTTCGAAGCAGAGGAGCAAGACCTTTTCCGAGACATCCAGGGACTGCCTCGAAATGCCGCTTTGAGAAAGCTCAATGACCTCATCAAGCGTGCACGTCTTGCCAAGGTGAGATATCCCTAGGGGACTATCTGCCAAGTTAAGTTACTTTGTAATTCTTCTCTGCTACATTTTTTTTTTTTTATATTTTAATATGTTTCTGTTCCTTTCAGGTCCATGCTTACATCATCAGCTCTCTAAAGAAAGAGATGCCCAACATGTTTGGGAAGGAGAACAAGAAGAAGGAGCTTATTGCGAACCTTGGAGAGATCTACCTGAAAATTGAAAAGGAGCACCAGATTTCACCAGGAGACTTCCCGAAATTAGCTAAGATGCAGGTAACCAAATGAGGGCTTTTTATGAGTTTGCACATTGCAAAATAATCTTTGGAATTATTGTAAAATAAAAAGTAGCACAGTTCTTAATGAGTGGTAATTGCGCAATTTCTCGACTGATTCAATGTTTGTTTTTTTTACCCCTGTCACCACACAGGAAATCTTGGCAGGGCAGGACTTCACAAAGTTTAATACCATGAAACCAAAGCTACTGGAGGCTGTTGAGGACATGCTGGCGAATGACATTGCCAAACTGATGACCCTAGTCCGGCAGGAGGAAGCAGCTATGCCCAGCCAGTCTGTCCAAGGTGGTGCATTTGAGGGCACCATGAACGGTCCCTTCGGCCACGGCTATGGCGAGGGTGCAGGTGAGGGCATCGACGAGCTGGAGTGGGTGGTTGGCGAAGGACAAACCACCTACGATGGAGATCTTTTACACCCTTTCACCAGTGAACGGGAAAGTCTCTGGCGCCATGGCCAAAAAAGAAATGGTGAAGTCCAAGCTACCCAACACGGTGCTGGGGAAGATCTGGAAACTGGCCGATGTGGACCAGGACGGGTTCCTGGACGACGACGAGTTTGCGTTGGCCAATCACCTGATCAAAGTGAAGCTGGAGGGCCACGAGTTGCCCGCAGATCTACCAGAACATCTTGTGCCTCCTTCCAAACGGGGACTGTAGAATCTATCTTGAATGGCAGGCGGGAAGGTCTGAAGGAAATAAGAGATATTCTGATTGTGAAGTAAACAAAGAAGTTTATATATATATATATATATATATATATATATATATAATATATATATATATATATATATATATATATATATATAGCTAGTGGGTGGTAAAAGGGCAATTCACAGCACGTAGGGTGCTTGGGAAGCTGGGCAAGAAATGTAATCTTACATTTTGGGGCAGAGTCTTATAGATTATCATATCTGTATGACCGATTTCATATACATCCCATGAAATATAAATGGAGAACAAAATAAACACATTCACTTTTTTGTTACCTGAAACCTTGATCCTAATTATTTGATTAATGTAAGAACTGCTCTCTTACATTAATATTCACTCGCTCTTGATACCGTCGCATTAAATATAATTCTTTTATTAATCTATGTTACTCGCCAAGTATTTGTAAAAAGTATTGATTGGGTGAATTGGTATGATCATTCACCATTTCTTGCTTTCATGGACACAAGAAATGTATTAAACTTAAATTGTAAAGGTCAGTCACTTGCCAATATTAATATGTTTATCAGTGTATGGTGCATTTATTCATACGTGTTTATACCTAATCATTCAATGCTTTTTGTTCAATATAAACCTAACTGCCCTACAGACCCTCCAAACAAGCATTATTAGGTTTAACCAATCTACAGTGAACTGTTGAAAGGAGATTCTTCACTTAACTTAACTTAACTATTATTTCTGAACTAGTTATAAAGGTAGGCTAATCAATGTAAAATAACCTACAACATATAATAGGCCGATTAAAATATCTATTTATATTTTTGGGTAGGTCACTGGTTGCATTAGTCTTTCATCGTTGAATTCGTGATGATTATGTCAGCATAGTTTCACTGCAATCAGGATTTCTGAAAATGCCTTATATGCCTGTAAATGTTATTTGTGTTCGTTGTGCAATGTAATTTGGAGGTGTTAAGAGCATCACTATTGTCAAAACAGGCGGATAGGAACATTAAGATGTGAACTCAGTGTGTTTACCATTGAAATGTCGCTGTCACCAGTCACTGGATTGAGTATGTGCCTCAAATGCAGATACCTTAAACCCTTTGAATGTGCTTTGTTTTGTCTCAATTTTTAAATAAAATGTATAATAAGAATGTGTTCGTATTATTTAGTGTTTTAACATGTCTAATCTAGAAGAGTGACAGGTGTAGAAACATTTGTGGGTTCAGAATCCCTAATATTGATAACGGGTTGGTATTTATAGGGTAGTTTTAGGGCAGATCTTGTTGAAGCAGAGTTTGCTATTTAATGAGTAAACTACTACCATCTAGTGGAATAATGGCAAAAGCGCACTTCCTCTTGAACTGAGAAACGCGCTAAATTGATCTTCCGGGAGAACACAACAGGAAAGCAGCATGGCAGCAGATAGCACGATGTCTAATGGCCGGGAATCAATGTTGTTGAACGGCGAGCCAGCAACAAAGCGGTCGCGGGAGAGTGAAATGAATACCGAGTCCCTACGCATTCCGAAGGAGCCACGTAATAAAAGTAACAGTGGTGCTTGGTGCTCAATGGGGAGACGAGGAAAGGGGAAGGTGGTTGACCTGCTTGCTATGGATGCGGACATTGTATGCAGGTGCCAGGTACGTTACGCTTCATAGCGTTTTAGCTACTAGCCCCACACCAACTAGCCAATGTTGAAGTTGGTTTATCCTGATAATTTTATATATCTAGCAAGCTAGCGCCTTTTTCGGGACATAGCAGCAAGCCCGTGCCAGTATGTGCGCCATCCTGATATCAACATGGTGAGTTAGCATGGCAGTGTATCAGTTAAATAACGTTAGCTAGCGCACTCAAAACGATGCATTGACCTTGCCCATGTAGTTGCAGACAGTGCCGTTATGTGTTCTTGTGTGTACGTGTTGGCTGGCTAAAACAGCAACCGGGAAACGTGATCATTCCAGTGCGCAGGGAACAATTGCGCCAATGCTGTTTGCGCTCAACTAAACCAGATGAGCGTCGCTTACTAAACCAATGCAGTTCACTGCTTTTGCTGGACAGTGCAGTTATGCAGCTTTAGACTAAATTGCTTTTAGTTTGAGTACTAGTGTCCCTGAGTATTGTTGTGGTGTTATTGAACGATCATCTATGGGAATTCAATATATGATCTTAATATGACCTTGCGCTGAAGGGAGGAAACAATGCTGGCCATACAGTGGTGGTGGACTCTGTGGAGTATGACTTCCACTTGCTGCCAAGTGGAGTACTCAACAAGAATGCTGTCTCTTTCATTGGTACGTCTAGTCTTTCAGTTTTGTGTTATGAGTGGCTTCCCTTTTTTTATCCTCTGTTCTGTTGTTGTTAAACTGTTTTCAATTATAATTTAAGTATTCTTAAGGACGTCAGCTGCTTTTTCAAAAAAAAATATTTGCTTATTGCAGAGGCACAACCAGCAGTTGGCATTTGCTCCTCCTAACGCATTCTTAAAATTGATAGTCTGCTTTTTTAAGTTATGTCTTTGGCTAGCATGATGTGCCATTCCTAGATTTCTTCCCACATTTTATAATTTTTCCATCACTACCTTTTGAATTTGTGCTCATCACAATAATTTTGCAAGCAGAAGAAAGGTAGCCCAGCAAAAGGTTTTTATTCATTTACATTTTATTTCATGTATGATATAAACTTCACTACCCCAGGCAACGGAGTTGTGATACACTTACCTGGACTCTTTGATGAGGCTGAAAAGAACCTGCAGAAAGGAAAAGGTGACTTGTTGCAAATATACACTTGCGTAATATAAAAGATTGTTAGGATTCTAACAAGGATGAATAATGTTGTGGTTTTGTTTGTTTTATTAAGGGCTACAAGGATGGGAAGAGAGATTGAAGATTTCTGACCGTGCTCATATCGGTAAGTGCTTTACCTTTGCTTTTCAAATATTGCTGTAATCAGCAATGTCTTAATTCTGATGTATTGACTTTTCAGTGTTCAACTTCCACCAAGCTGTTGATGGGATCCAGGAACAGCAAAGGCAGTTGCAGGCAGGAAAGAAGTGTGTATTTCCTTGAATTAAGTTATCTCACAAGCAATAATGCAGTTAATTAGACTGCAATCAATATTGTCTGGTACTGACATTGAAAGATGTGTTAAGACCACATGCATTTTTTGTTAGTATGATTGTAATGGTATACCAGTTCTGAAGTCTCAACACTTTTGGCTAAATCAAATTTGAATTTACTAGAACTATTATTGGAATTATTGTTTATTCCGACGCATGCCTTTATATGATCATCCCAAATACAGTTTTGGCGTTGGAAGCTATTATTGCTGAGTATCCAAGCTGATTTGTATTTTTGTCTCTCGTTCAGTTTGGGAACGACCAAAAAGGGTATTGGACCGGCCTACTCCTCCAAAGCCGCTCGCAATGGTTTGCGTGTCTGTGATCTGGTGTCTGACTTCAAGGTCTTTGAGGAAAAGTGAGTACCAGCTGACCTGACCGTAAATTCTTTTTTATATAGTTGTTTGGGTAAATGTCCTTTCATGGCTGAAACTGTGGAAGAAAACAGAGTCTTCAGGTTCTTTTAGTATGTAACATCAGGTTGTGAGAATTTATTCAGAGTTATATCATAACACAATCATGGACAAAGGAAAAATGACTCGTTTGGCCAAGGGTTCTGCTGTGAACATCACTACCAGATGATAGTGGTTCACTACCTTGGTGGAGAGCCCCGCACCAGAGTCTGCACAGAATACTTATACCCTGGGCCACGAGATGGCCCTGGTCTGGTGATAACAGAATTGGGTGAAACCGTTTTAGCCCTTATCAACTGACCAGACATCGTGGTACCAGTATGCTTAGAGCATGCGTAATATGTTTACATCACTGTAATGACTTGTATGGCAATCAATAAACAATGTTTATGGAAATATATGATTACTTCAACTGTACATATGGTTCCAAAAATACAAGCAAAAATTGTGAATTATCATTAGAAATGCTGGTTAGGTGCACTATATGTTACAGTAGCCTATTTATTTTTATTTTTTTTCAATAATCTGCTCAAGCTTAAAAAGATGTACAATGCGTGGCGCAGAATGTGTTTGAGGAACACCTGTACTGTAATTGCTGTTGAGATATTGCAGAATAGAATTCCAAATGCCTTTTATATGTCAGCATATGATCCATCCAAGCTGATACATGAATATCATGTTTTTCTTCTGTATAAGGAGGGGTAACCTTTTTGTCCCATTTTTTCTCTCTCAGGTTCCGCCAGTTAGCCGAGCATTTCCAGACCATGTATCCCAATCTCAATGTCAACATTGAGAGTGAGCTGCAGCAACTGAAGGTGAACAGAGCCAAACACTTGTTTTGGTATTTTTAACTGGCCTGTCTTTGCAGAGCTGCCATTTTACTGCCCTAGCTGTCACTGCCGAGCTGCTCTGAAAGCCTTTTCATTAACTGCCAAATGCTAGCATTAACCTGAACACAATTTAGGACGACGAGTTGCTTGTGTTGACAAGAGTTATATGTTCTCACACAATGCCGTAAATTGGTTATTGGTTGATGCGTGCGTGCATTGAGACCTGCTTACCTGAACAAATGTTACATTTTTTCAATATTCCTTCATTACAAGCAGGAATCTTGTTCTGCAAATTTTGCCTACTGATTTCCTAGTTTTACGTAAGAGAGGCATTTTTTTCGCTTGGTCTCTGTAAACACCTTTTTTCTCTTCCACGATAGTTATATGCGGAAAGGATGCGTCCTCTCGTGACTGATGGAGTTTATTTCATGCACAAAGCTCTTACCGGGCCCACTAAGAAGATCTTAGTTGAAGGAGCCAATGCTGCTCTCCTGGATATTGACTTTGGTGAGAAACTTGGGTAGACACATTTTCTCCGTTACTATTTGTGTACGTCATGCCATTGGTCACATTTTTATAAATCGGTCGCATTTCCTTGTTCTACATTTTGTTTTAGGAACTTATCCCTTTGTGACATCATCAAACTGCACCGTTGGAGGAGTGTGCACTGGCCTTGGAGTGCCCCCTTCATATGTAGGCCGGGTCTATGGTGTGGTCAAAGCTTACACCACCCGGGTGGGTGTTGGGGCTTTTCCGACAGAGCAAGACAATGTGAGCTAAGACACATATTTATTATTTGCTTTTCTCCCTGGGCACTTCGTTTCCTTTATCTGAATAAAATTGCACAAGATAATAAAAATGTTATTTCAATTGTCTCAATCAAAATATTCAGCTGATCAGAAAGATTGATCTGTTACTCCCCCAAGTTGTTTATTTAGTAATCAGTCAGTGAATGATCTCTTGCATTAGCAATAACATCAGCTGTCCAGAAACCACATCTTACTGGTGGTGTTTTTTCTTCGTTTCCAGGAGACTGGTTCTTTGCTGCAGTCCAGGGGTAGGGAGGTGGGTGTGACAACCGGTCGACGTAGGCGCTGCGGCTGGCTGGACCTCATTCTGGTCAGATACGCCCACATGGTCAATGGCTTCTCAGCGTAAGTTTCTTGTCTTCCCCATTTTTCCCTGATGTTGGCATTACACGCCATTGGAAGTCCTGACACGTTGTTTGGTCCTCAGCATCGCTCTGACCAAGCTTGACATCTTGGACACGCTGCCGGAAATCAAAGTTGGCGTGGCATATTCCATTGACGGCGAACCTCTTCCCAGCTTCCCTGGTAAGAACACCACATTTAGTAGGACATGTTTTCAAAATGTCACACTGCATTGATGTGATTTTAATATGAAATCTTCTTTTGTAGCATCAGACATTAAACTGCTTTAAGAATGGTTTTAAATGCCACTATTTGTCATTCTGTACTAAACTAGCAGAAATGTTACAGCCTCAAACTTCTTGTAGTTAAGCTGGCAAAGTCCAAAAAGTGTTTTAGCCTGCTGTTGTTTTTTTTTCTTTGCCATCCCCTTATTCATTTCCCCCCTATTGTAGCAAATATGGACCTGTTGACGCGAGTGTCTGTTAAGTATGAGACGTTACCTGGATGGTGCTGCAGCACTGAAGGTGTGCGGAGCTTTGATGAGTTGCCCTCTCAGGCACAAAGTTACATTCACTTCATTGAGCAATTCCTGCAGGTCCCAGGTTAGTCAAGAACACCAATATTAATGTTTTTTGTTTGTTTTTGCTAAATAAAAGGTGGTTGTTTTTTAACACATTTTTAACATGATTGTTCCTAATGTGCTTTTCTTTCAGTGAAATGGGTTGGAGTTGGAAAATCAAGGGAGAGCATGATCAAACTGTTCTGATCGTTTTTGAGGAGGAGAGGATTCTCTTTTGTTGAAAAGACGAGAGCATCGTGGGTCAAGAATTTTGATTTGTGATTAACCTTATATTTAGCACAAACCCCTAATTATGAGGAAAACTTCACCAGCAAAGTAAATCCCCACATTCCACGCTGTCCTATTACAAAACGTGACTTAATGCTAAAGATGACCAATAGCCGTCTTGATGTTTTTAGCCATCTGTTGCAAATGTGTTGGTTCAACCGCAATCACCCTTCTAAGCTTCAATCAATCCTCCTTTTGTTTTAAATTTGCTTGAAGCAGTGCTTTTACAATAGATAAATGCAGTGCTACTAGTTAATTTGTTTTGAAGCTAGATTTTAATATGGCAGAACCTCACCATGTATTTTCTTTTTTTTTTACGCAATCCCTGCTTAAGGGCCAATAATAGGCCCGAGTTTGAAGTGTCCTCCAGATTTGTGGTCTTAATGAGTGGACAGCAAGAAGGTTTGAAATGCAAAAGGGATAATGTCTTAAAGACTTAGATGTTAAGGTCATAAACCTGTTATTGCACACAAACCTATGGCTGGCTGGTGCTTAGCAATTTTGTAAAACATTTTAAAGAATAAAGTGGATCTCCACTTAATGTACATATGCTTAGTGCAAATTTCACACAAAAATTGTAATGTCCATAACATTCCATTAATTGTAGCATCAGTTAAATACTTTGACAAAACCTGATTCAATGTTAAAGATGATAATAAATATGAAATATGGCAGTGTTTTGGGTTTTGTTTTGATTTCCATAACAGAAGCAGTAACTTGTGTATGTGACCCATATTTCTAAAACCAACTATGCTATTAAATCAAAGATGTTACATTGTTCTTTTTTATCTTGAGTTTCTCAGGACGCCTGTTTTCTTAACCACACTAATGGGTAATACCAAATTGTTGAATGGCAGAGTTATTGAACATTTAAGAACAATTTTATGTCCTCATCCCAGGCTTGCAACCAGGTAGTCAAATTTCTTTCAGCATACGAAATTATCTAAATGACAAATGTAAATAAATGTGACATGAAGTACATATCTGCAGCAGAAAAGCCCTCGAGGCGCATTAGTTAGCGAATCAGACTTGTGCTATCTACTTATAGTTTATTTAAAATTCCAGAAAAAAAAAAAAAAATTGTCGATTGAGCTCACTGGGTTATCGTGATGGCCATTTCTTAAGCGAACGTGGCGCTAACGACGTCAGCAGTCAGGAAGCTGAGTATGATCAGCTAGCGAAACAAAAAAAAAGGTTTTATAGCATAACGGTAAGCCTTTTTGACATGTTGAACAGTTTATTGCTGAAAATTATAGACGACACGGTTTGTTTTCGTACCGTTTCGCTTGTCTACTGTGGTGCACACGGTAGATTGGTGTGTTGTTTAATTTAACCTGGCATAGGCTAGCACTAGTGGCTAGCTAATGTTTGTTAGCTAAATCAGCTTTATTTTTGCCAACACTTGCTATTGAATTGAATAACTGGCTTAACATCAAACATGTATGTATGTATATGTATATATATATATATATATATATATATAAATGAACATTCCCTGTGCTTTATTTACATGGCTAAATGTAGCAAATGGTACTGTAAGGTGCTGATAAGGTAACTAAGCCATATTTCAAGTCAAGCTGTTATTGAACGAAGTATGTAAGGTTATTCAGTCAGTAAAATGCTCAGACATTACTGAATATTGTAGTAAGCATTTGAGGTTAGATATACTTTTATCAGTTGACGCATCTACCAGGATGCATTCATCAGAATATTATTTAGGTCAAACGCTTTGTGCCCTCACCCCACAGGTGATGTGTCTAAGCATCCATGAACACCCGTCGGCGCCACGGTCCTTGGAGTAGTCCGGAGGGGGTGTATCGCGGGCCCTCTCAGACTCAGGCACCCCTGGTTCAACCAGAGGAGCTACCTCGTTCTCCCAACCCACCACCACCGGTTCCCCTCCTTGACATAAGCAACATGTCAGGCCGGGATCGCACTGTTGAGTTCCAGTCTGTCTGCAAATCTCTTCAGGGTCGACAGGTGAAGTGGGAATAATGACAGTTTTGTGTATGCTTCTATACAATTGGAGAAGTTACATGTTTCAGAGACACGGTTTGATTTCGTTTTCAAGGGGTGTTTCTTTTCTTTCCACAGAATGGTATCCATGCCAGTAAAGCAGTCCACAGTGCTGTCAGACAACGAAGTGATTTCACACTCATGGCAAAGTAAGTAGCGTACAGTCTGGTTTTGTTAATAGGCTGAGTTTAATAATAATTGTACATCTTAAATCGATGACTAGCAATCTTATTAAAACAGATTTAGCCTCTTTTAGTGTGTTGTAACCACTGTTGCCCTTTTGCCACTCTTTGCAGGAGAATTGGGAGAGACTTGAGTAACACTTTTGCCAAACTGGAAAAACTCACTATACGTAAGTAAATAACTAAGTTATACTGTATAAGTAGTAGGTTGAAATTGTACGCTTTTTAAATATGTTGCCTTCTTTGTGATTCTTCCTGTCTAGTTGCCAAACGGAAGTCCCTCTTTGATGACAAAGCTGTAGAGATTGAAGAATTAACATACATTGTCAAACAGGTCAGGAGAAATGACTATATACCACTTTTCAAATATCCTTTGTATGATTTTTTTTTTTTAGACCCAGCAGATTTTGTGCAGCAGATTTAGGCTATAATTGCTGTTTTATGTTATTTTATTCTAGGACATAAGCAGCCTGAACAAACAAATAGCCCAGCTGCAGGACCTGGTGCGCTCCAGACAGAGTCAGAATGGCAGACACCTGCAGACACATTCCAACACCATTGTTGTGTCCCTCCAGGTGCATTTCCTGTTGCCACACCCAACCTAAGTCACTTATGATCTTTAGATATATCAAATGGTTGCCTTTGTCCTTGTTTGTTAAATATGCCATGTCTTTTACGTTATAGTCGAAACTGGCATCAATGTCAAATGACTTTAAGTCCGTGCTGGAAGTGAGGACAGAGGTAAAATTTTAACCTCCATCACAATGCATATCCTTATTGGATCTTCATATCCATTGTTATCAAAAGTAGAACTTTCTGAGGGAAGCATAT
>CM030177.1:14863098-14941526 GCA_017639675.1 Aplochiton taeniatus
GTGGAGGCACATACCCAGATACACATCATCAATAGGAAACAGGTGCACCCTTTCAGACACTTTTTTAAGACGGAAGGCGAGAGAACCAGAATACACCACCCCTCCTCCACCACCATAAGGTGGGTACACCCCTTTATAGAAACTTTCTGGGATATAGTATTTGGTGGATGGTTCTCGGTTTGGTCTAGCATTGTTGATTACATCCCCAACAAATAAATCCATGAGCTTCTCTGTTTGATTGTTATCTGCTCTCCACATATTGTGCTCTTCCCACTGCTTGTGAAGGTATTCCAATAGGGCACCTGTTCTAACAAAGACATCATCATCACCTTTGAAGATGAAAATTGCTTCAGGGCAGTAATGCTGGAGCCAGCGCCAGAATAACACGTCTTTTAAGGTCAGGTTGAAGAATGTATCTCTGAAGTCCCACTGCAAGATGTCTCCATGTTGTTGGTTCTCCAACTCCAGAAGGACCCTGAGGTCTGGATGAGGGCCTGTTGTTGAGTCTTGTCTTCCCAAAAGAAAGACAGTGCGCACCAGTCCACCTCTTCCGTCTAGCTCCCCCTTTACAAATCCACTCCGGCCCCATGTTTCACGGATGGCCTGCCGGTTCTCAAAGTTACCAACTTGTGATTTGATGGCCATCAAGAGCATTGGTGTGTCTAACCCAAAGCTTTTATTGCCAGCACACAGATTAGGTTGGTTCATGAGTAGAGGATACTGCCTGCAATGCATTGACTCAATGAATGCTTTCATCTGCTCTGGCATGGTGTTGAAGTCATTTGGGAGAGGTCCCGAACACTGGTCTTGGACACAGTTTATAAAACACTTCTCCTCTGGTGACTTGGTATTAAGTCTCTTGAGTATTCTCACAGTTGTGTTTACTTGC
Source organism: Aplochiton taeniatus (assembly GCA_017639675.1). NCBI lineage: Eukaryota > Metazoa > Chordata > Actinopteri > Galaxiiformes > Galaxiidae > Aplochiton > Aplochiton taeniatus. The sequence continues at coordinate 14,863,988 of CM030177.1, forward strand.
AGTATAGGGTTATACTGGCGGTCCAAAAGGTGTTGCAGCCGGTTCCACGTTGCGCTCTCCTCCAGACGGAGGTTCCAGAAAGGGCTCAGTGGATGCGCTGCCACTTCTCCCGAGTTAGCAGAGGCCCCTGGGGCAACAAAATGAACTGGTATATTGGGCGGAGAGTAGGAGATGGTGACAAAAATTGACACCATGATATAAATCAGAAGGTGGCCTGTCATCATACATGGCAGAAGGCACAGGCACAAGACTCTTCCATTGCATCTGCACCAGGCCATTAGCTATTGTAAACAAAATAGAAACCAACGTAAGTTAACTGATAATAAGACAAACAAAGATGAATCATTCTGGTTTTATTTCAAATGTTCACCCCCCCCCCATAGGTTATTTTAATGTTGTACATTAAATAACTGACATAGGGATACAACAGCCATCAGAAGCAGAATCTCTGGGGAGTTATTGTCTCCTAGGTGACGCACCAGAGAGGCTTATTATCTGTGCTTGGCCAAGGACTCTAAGCATCACATAGACCCAGATATTTACATCATGTACCTTTAGGCAAAATATTACCAGGAAACAAGGAAATGTAATGTGTTGGACAAATTCTCTCTAATAGTTACACTACCATAACTGGTCTAAAGCCAAGCACAATAACTATAAATTCTAACAACTTTGTGATAAATTCATTTAAGTTTTGGACTATCTTGTGGGTTTATGTTTTATAATAAATAAACAAAAACACTTGTGCATTTACATGAATCCGGGAGAAAATATCATTGAGTGAAGTAAAAAGTAGGAATAATACTTTACTTTCTAATTATTAAGGCTAACCTTTTACCAAGACCAGTCTTACTTATCATGTATTAGAATGAATGGTAAAATAGGATACTTACAAATTAGCCAGCAGGTTTTCAGGTAACAAAAGATAGAAGAGGTAAAATCCCTAGTCCAAGATCCCTAACGTTGTATTGCAGTTGCAGGTTTAATACACGAATGTCCAACGGTTAAATCCATAATGTCTTAATATCTATGCCAGCCAACAAACCAAACAGTATTCGCTATGCGCGTAAAAGCCTGTAGTTACAGGTTGTTGGAGTAGCGGATGCTAAAGCGCCTGCGCCTCTTATCCATTGGGATGAAAATAAGGTTTTGTAATTTGCCTGTTTATTTAAAGGCATTGTTTACGTTATTGTTTTAGGTCCATTATCTGAAAAGCTGCTTTAACAAGGCTATAACGTATGTCAAGCTGATTGTTTGACATTAGGCTACATGGCAACTTATGCAATCAGGTAGACAATGTGTAAATTAGTGATCGTTAAGGCCAAACTTCAAAACAATATAGACTTCTTGTAGAGCCCCATATCACACCAAACGCAATGGGAAAGGGAGACGGGCATGAAGATACACATATTAAACCTAAATATAGAGGCTCTGAATGTCAAATATATACAAATATTGAAGTTTCGACGATTTTTGACAATTGGTGTCCTGATTTGTATAAAGGAGAATGGCAGAGACGTGGGAGAAACGCCAAACCCTAAGATTTGACTATTAAAATAGTCTTACATTAAGTTGGAGTCGGCAACAGCTGAAACGGGGTGAGCTGGGGAAGGGACTCCTAAGCAATTTATATAGTTTTATGAGGGGGAGAAAACACACAGGTAGAAAAGACACAGTTAGACTGACATTAGGGTTTTTCACACATTAGACAAATAATTTATTATTATTTTTTTTAGCACAGAGCAGGTAGGTATATAAAACTGTATTAGACTAATTGTTATACGCATCAAACACAGAGATCAGGATTCTCCAATATTACTTTTTAACTTTAGTAGCATACTACTGCACATGGCAAGGTAGAAACAATTATCGACAAGACAAATGTGTGCAATTTAAATACAGAGAACAGGTGAAACCACTGATCGTGATTGGGAGCGCTTGGAGGGCATCCTGTAGTGCTTCCCTGTGGACGGGGCAGGCTCAGCTCTGCTATTCCAATGACAGTTTTAAAATAGGATGATCTGAAATATTCATCAGTTTACATGTATCCTTGGGACACGCCTAAAGATAGACATGAAGCAACACAACACCCCCTGGAGGAAAAACACGTGTTCTCAATGTCCTCAAAAGATGAACTATTTAAATTGCCTTACTACAAAAATATTTAACATTTATTTGAAATTTTGGATAAATCAAATCCTAATCCTCAAATTTAAACAGGAGATATACTCTACCTATCTGAATGACGAGTCAGTGGGTGACAGGTCAAGTCTGAGTCGTTCATCAAATATTACCACAATGTTGATTGTTCTTTATCATGATGGATGGCGAACACAATGGCTTAAGGTTTTCTAGTCTCACTATTTTTCTTAGTATTGCATTATGTGTATTCAATTCTGGTAAAGGGCATATAAAGGTGTTTCACACATTCACCATAGAAACGAAACATACAACTCTTACAGCTTCCTGTTAGCTCATCTATTGTATATTGTTGGATAAATACTAAGTGAATGTGTCAGCCTTTCACAAAGAACACATGCAATGGACGCAAGAGGGCTCTCTCATCGATCTACCCCGAGGGTGCGTAATCACACCATCCAGTCTCCCCAACTGTCTCTTACGCAATCGTGAACAGTACAGATTCGGGTGGGGTGGGAATCTGAATCATCAATTGCAATCTGACAATCCCATTGATGGTAATGTAACAGTTCAATAATTTCCAAACCGACAATCCTGGCTTGTCTGCAAGCACTGATCAGCCTCAACATCGGCCAGTTATTAGTGTCTTTTCATTGATTAACTTTTTTTTTAGTTTATCACACACATTGAGCACACTTGTGTCTATAAATAAGTGTTACGATGATATTTTGGCTACAGACAGACACAACTTTCCCCTAATTTGTTGTACAAAATTTATTCCAAGAACCAGTTCCAGTGTGTTTACAGGAAATTCAACACAAGGAACAATTTCATAGTCTAGCCATCTGGTCATTGTTATTTTCACCCCTTTCACACACGCAGTGTTGTCATTTATGTACAATTGGAATTACGTATCATGTTTAAACCATTAACTAATATTGTTGGTAATACTATTAACATCGATCTCCATTATTGTTGAAGAAGAGCGTTATCACAGTCAGCAGTAGGAAATAATACATCTTTTTTAAGTGTTCTAAGACTCAAAGATCTTCGAAGTACACCATCAATTATGATTACACTGTAAGGAAGAAAGAGAGCAACAGTGAGAGTATTTCAGCGTGATTGTGTACTCTGTCACACTGTGATAGATCAACAAATCCAGCTTCTTGAGTAGTTGCACAGAGGCAGAGCATTGAGATGGTATTCAATAGGGACAGCTTAAGCAGGGCTTCCACATGCAAGTCCACATTGTATCAGTCAACCTTGGGGATAATCATTGTTTTGCATCAGTTTAATGTGACGTATACTCCTCTTCAGTAGCAGCATTATTTTTGTCACAGTGCACTGTTTTTTTTACAAAGTATTTCTGATAATAGTTACATAATAATTAAAACATAACCTAAATACAGGGTACAACTATATGAAAATATCAATTCCATAAAGAATAAAACCATTTGGGAAGAGCGCATTGTTGAATGTAAGCACTTTGTATTGATGCCATATCAGTTGAACTAAAGTTGCTGTCACAGTCCCCATCAACACTGGTCAAGATTTATTCTAGCACACTCTTGCAGCAATGTGGTAAACACTTAAGAGATGGGTCAAAAGAAATATCAGCTTGTTTTGAATGAGATAGGGAATCAAATATCTTGAACCTTTCAAATTCCATTTTAAGCATGGGAACCAGGTAAGACTACACAACAATGTAGTGATAGTCATACCTGGAAAATTCCTTGAAAAAGGGTTATCACTTTCTTCACATTTCTTCAATCAAATTATCTTCATCCTTGAATTCTATTTTTTTGGCACAGGGAATTGGACCGTATAAAATAAGCAATCAAATACAAACATGAATAAAATACAAACATATAACAGAAACACAACATGTTTCAATTCTTCGAAGAAGTCGAAGTTCTAATTGCTTCTCTTTATGTGCAAAATCCAAATTGAAGATTTTTTACACATGAAGTCGTACATGTAGTCATTTAAAAAGACACAGTATAATCACAGAGAGAACACACTTTGCATAAAAGCCTGCAGCAATATCAAGGAGGTCCTTTTTTGCAAAGACCGCACTTAAAAGTTTGTTTTCATAACGAGCTAAAGACATTGGTAAGATCATCAGTGTGAAGACTAGCTGGAGGTCACAGTGAAGTATGGCATGTTGGCCTACATCAAGCCTGTAGAGAGGTTGGATTGGAGCAACTGAGATCATTGTTTTAGAAATACACAGTCTGGTAAATTTGGAAGAATATACCACAACATCAGTGGTGCACCATTCATACAAAACAAGGACCCATAACATAAAATACACAGATCAATTGCACATCAATACCCGTGTGCATAATATGAAAAACCATTGATGTAGAAAAATATATGTAGCCTGCATCAAAGCATCACAGGTAACAGGAAGTTAATCTAAAATAACCCGAAAGAAACGACCAAATGTATCTTTAAATAATAGCTACAACGTTGGAAGAGCAAATCATACACAGCTCACAACTCAAAGGCATTCTTGGTTTTAAAATTTCATGCTTGGTAATTTTATAATAATATCATTTATAAATCTGAACATGGGAAAAATGTCGGTTGGAGATCTGAGACAGATCGGAAGATCTTGACCGTCCAGCATAACACATGAATACAAAAGATGGAGAACAAACTGTATTACATAGAAATAAAGTTGTAGTTTTAACACACAATGATGCTCTTCCACACATCTGGCTTGTCAAGTCAACAACACATCCCCCTCATCTAATGGAAAGACCAAATAATCACTTTTAAAAGATACCACAAGCAAATGTTAGCCTCCACAGAAATATAATATCATAATATATCAATACATTTAGAAAACCATACACGCACCACTCTCGAGTAAAACTAGATTTGTGTTATGTCCTGTTTTGTCGAATAAAAATATTGTTTTGAAGGAAAGATTTCTGTGTCCACCTTTCTAAATAAAAAAATGAATTCAAACTTCATTACATGTCTTCTACTATCTTATTCGCCATGATGATGGCAACAGTTGATCATTAGTGTAGAATACTACTGCTTCTTCCTGTCTCGTTGGCCAATTAGAAGTCAGTGAAGAAAGCAAATTAGACTAAAAATAAGGTAGAAAGTCACTGATAACCACAATTTTCCACTAAAGTGAGAATGTTGGTTCACTTTTACTGTGGTTAATAATATAAGAAAAACATAGAGGCATATTGCAGTAACAGCGGGAAGGCTTAAGTCTAGAAAAAATTATAGAGAATGACAACATAACTGAAATCTTGGAAGAGAAATGATCCACTTGTTATCCTGAGTTTTTGTATAACGCCCTAAAACGCTGAAAATAAATATTTTCAAATCGCCAAGCAACCAAACAATTAAGCATTGCATCCCTGCTGCTCTCCTTTCATGTATTTCATATCTCAACGTTTTTTTGCCGTAACAGCCAACTGAACTTACTATTGAACTTATTTCAATTGTCTATATATATAGACAATTTACCCAACCCAGTAAATATATTTTCCAAACAAGACAGCACTTTTAGCAAACCCAAAAATTCCGGTTAACTACATCTGGAGAGGATCATGTAGATAAAGTTTTGACAATTAAGTCTGCTGAACCTGCTTAGTTTTGTCAGTAAATAATTTCAGTGTTTAGATCTGTTGAACGCTATCTTCTAATTTTGTATAATTCTATCTTTGCCGAATTAAGCTTGACTCACACCAGCACTAAGCCCACACTGCTCTATTGCACATTTCCAAGGAGAATAACTGCAACGTCCCCATCATAACAATTACCGGGAAAAACAAACACAAAGTAAGACCAGGTCTTTCCATGGATCCCTTAATAAATATAATTTAACAAAATGATAATCAATGTATGGAGAGAAGTCTTGCCTTAAAAATTGAGAGGCAATTGGTGAAACAATACATTGGTATATAAAGTGCATTGTAATGGTCTCTCTGGGACTATGAAAGAAAGTTATGAAAGTATGTGAAATAGTTATTTTTGTACTGTGGATGGAGACTTGTAGCTAAGCTAGAAACTCTTAAATACCTGTTTATGTTTTATTATTTTCATATTTTACTATGCCTTTTCTGTGTTTTTACTGGCAGCCATGTGTTGTACTGTAAACTAAAGGATTCAAAGGCATTGGTGTCAAAAACACAAAGGGCAGGAACGTGATATTTAAGAATTACAATAGGCCTATAGAATAAAAAAAAAATAATGGCACATAGTCACACAGTTACACAGATGGAAGATCAGGTCAGTCAGAGGTACGTACAGGCTATCCATAACGTCAACCAATTCAATTAGTCACAGTAATAAAAAGTGCACTAGTCTATATGTCAAACACCACCAACTCCGTTCCAACATTAGAAAACCAATGTTCCCTATGGTGTTCCCACCTGATGTTTTATTTTTACAAGTTTCTCTTGTATTACCAATCCCTTTTTACAAGTTTATTTTTGAGGTTTTTCTTTCCAATACAATGGACAGCCTGCTGACCTTCAGTATTTAATCTCCGTCCCTTCAGTGCCTGATCCGCTATCTCTCTCACTCAGACCTGTGTCTCAAGGCCACTGAGTTTAGGGGTCAGAATCCGTGGCGTGACCCCAGAGTTGAGATCCCTTTCGAACTCCAGCAGCTGGCCCATGAAGTTGAGGTTGGGAGAGACCACGGGGCGGCGGCCTCGCACATACTTGTAGGCATCTGTCATGGTCATGAGGGTGTGCTTCATTAGGTAGGCAATTACCATGGTCGCTGAACGGGAGACGCCGGCCTGGCAGTGAACCAGCACTCCACGCCCACTCTGGTGGGCCTCCTCTGAACATAGGAAAGAAAAAAAACTGTCTGTGAGGTGCCAATTAACGTACCAGAAATACACTACACGTAGCTTATTTTGGACCTGCCTGTCATTTCTTTATGTCTCTCTTTTCTGATCTATTTAAAGCCCTCACACTGAAAAAAAACGTTTAAACTTCTATCCCCACTAATCCTCACTAAGAATTTGAAATATCCGTATGGCTTGTATAGATATCCTGAAAAGAGAAACATCGAATAACACTAGATAGAGACAAAATAATAATAATATTAACACAAACATGAGGTCGAACATGGTGTTACGGTAAACATCTCTCACCAATGAACTCAAAAACCTCCTCAAAATACTGCCGCAAGTTCTGCTTGCTGTTGTCTGTTGCCGGCAGTCTCTTGTAGCGAATTAGTCCAGAATCGAGGTGGTAGAGGGGCAAGTGAGTGGTGACGTTGACCACGTAGCCAACGTTAAGGCGCAGCACCAGGTCTAAGTCCTGGGCATCTCTCTCGTTTCCCAGAAACAGGAAGGGCAGTATGGCGCTGACTACGGCATTCTCCACGTCAGGGGTCATCACACTTTCATCTGACAGTGAGGCCGGAAGCGAGGAGGAGAGAGGCAGATTAAGGTGCACTGGGAGAAGAAAGAAAAAGAAACAGCACAAAGAGAAAGGACAAAGTTATGTTGTGGTGCAAATGTGTTTAATTCTGATCAGATACAATTTTCACTGTTGAACACTCAAAATAATTACGTTTGAAGAGATTAGATTACATTCATGTACTGTAATTAAAGATCACAAGAGTTTGAATATAAGACCTATTCATTGATTCATCTTGATAAATTGTATTCACTTGGAGGTTGTGTAATGTGCATAATATTCCGACTATAATCAAAATGTGGTAAGGAGAAGAGAAGAATGAGGCTGCAGTTATGTAACGGTTATAAGAATACATCTTTTGAATGGCTTTGTCATTTGCAGTAAAGCAAGTTTATCTTCCACTGACAGTCACAAGGCTCAATGTCAGAGACCCCATTTCCTCTCAATAAAATAAATGATTCTGTTTCTTTTTTTTTTTTATCAGGTTTCTTTGCAGCCTCATTCCATTTCTCTTCTCCATATCTCTTTCGCTCTTTATCCTAGAGCTCAAGCTATAATTGTCGCTCATTATCCAAGTCCCTTCAAGTAACAAACGTCTCAGAATAACACAGAAAGAGCACACATAAAAGGAAGGGTTTTAACCGAAATGCAGAGGAAGTAGGACCTGATAAAAAAGACAGTAATGAGAATTGGAATAGAAAAAAATAAGATTAATTTTCATTTTCATTCAGAAAACTGAATTACCACCACCATTATCCAAGCAGAGCTGCTATTTTATGGTAAAAGTATAACTAAATAATGCTTCAATCTATACATTTTATTTAATAAAACTTAAACAGAATACAGAAGACAATCTAAACATGGTATATTCTTACCTCTGCTGTTCTCCTCATCTTGCTCTCTGTTGAGTGAGTTTAGGACCAGGTGGAGTGACTGAGCGGAGGGGAGAGAGTGACCCCCGTCCCTATCTCTCTGTCTGGGCTTGGGTTTGATCAGAGTACCTGGGGCTGAGGGTGGGGGGGAGAAGGATGGAGGGGACTGGGGAGAAGGAGAGCGGGGAGAAGGGGTGCGAGGGTATGCCCCGTCATCATCTAGCTCGATGGCATCTCCAATTCCTGCCTCCCCGCCTTTATTCCACAGTCTCTTCAGGGAGTCTCTGCCCTGTTCTCGGCTCGAGCCTGATCCAGACCCAATGAAATCCAGGACGGCCATCTTGCCCTGCTGCAGCCGGCGTCGGCCAGCGTGGTCAGTCAGCTGAGAACGAGTGAATTCAAGCAAGTTTCTACAGTCCAGTATCACAGGACTAGTGCCATTGCTGACATTCTCATTCGGACCTGCGCGTGTCTTTCCCACTCCGACTCCCATCCCGGCACAGTGGTTCTGGTGGGTTTTAGACCGAGTCATTTTTTTGGACAGCTCCTCTGGCCAGATTGTACGGACGCTGTAGTCATCATCATCAGCATGGCAACCACCCACTGGATGGGGTCCTGCTCCCACCCCCCTGCCCATCCCAGGAGGCTTGCCCCGGCGGGGGTTAAAGGTCACCACAATGGGGTCGCTACTACAGTAGCTGCAGGTGGAACTGCCCGTCTGACTGGCTTTAGGGTTGCAACCAGTCACGCAGCTGTGAAGGGCTCGGAGAGGGGCAGCTGAAGACAGTGGGGTGCAGGGCAGGCATCCTCCCACCAGTTTCTTGCGGAAGGCGGCGGGGCTCTCAAAGCTGCCCGCCTCCCTCGAGCAAGACGCGCAGCCCAGGGGTCGTAGAAGCCCTGCCTCGCAGTTGGACACAGTGCTGTTGGAGGAGGACGTGTTTGTAGTGGAGGTGGTGGACAGACACCCCCCGAGAGTTCTTAAACCCATCGTGGCTCCCCCTCCTCTGCTCCCCCCACCAACTGTTTGGGAACAGGTTCCCCCACCACCCCCCGGATGGCCCGTTGAGGATCCCCTAACACCTCTGCAGCGCACCAACCGCCAACAGCCACAGCTAAAGGGATGGGAGAAGTCTATGGTGCAGGTGTGGTCAGGACTGGGAAAGCCACCACCATGGGAGGAACAGGGGGAAAGGGGCAGGCCGTGCAAAATTTGGGGGCGGTGGTCCCTAGCTCGAGACGAACGGGGTGGGTTGAGTGGCTGTGAGGAAGTGGGAGCACGGGGAGGGTGGGAGGGAGAGGAGGGGGGGAAGTGGGAGTTCAGGACAGAGGCATGGGGCACAGGAACAGTGCTGTGGTGACGAGCCAGGCTGTGAGGACTGGGGTTTTGATGGAAAGTTCCCAGTTTGGAATTTTCCTTGTTGCCGGTCGAGGAAACTTCCTGATCTCCTCTGAGGGTGAAGCCCGACCTAGTGCCAGTTTTGGGAAAGGTTTCCTGTTCCTTATCTTTTCTGGCCTTGGTCTGATGTCTCTGAGCTGGGACAAACTCTAATACCCCACTGGGAGAAACTGCCAGCTTACTTTCATGCGGACTGCCTCTCCTGCCCTGGGTCTGCACGTGGTGTTCCTCTCCACTGGACTTTCTAAGAGGCCCGCCTGGCTTTATCTCCCTGTGTCCCGGATCCAAGCGCAAGGATACTCGTTTCCGTCTACTGCCTTTCCCACTGCTGCCGCGGCCTAATGAGTTACTGTAAACCCCTCGTTTGACTCCCTTGTCCAATGATAGCTTTATATCAATGGTATGTGTGTGGGGGTTCAGCCTAGGCCCGAGAGTCACTGTCCCGTTGCTGTGGCAGTGACTGGGAGTGTGCCGGACACTCTGGCTTGCGACGACAGCCTTGTCGTCCTTGGGTTTTTGGGTGCGGATCGACCGCCGATTGCATTCCAGGGACAGGGAGTTACAGGAGGATGGATAATGCCGGGCCTGAGGGGGGCTAGGTGACCGAAAAAGATGTCCGTTTGTCAAAGCCGATGTATGAGAAGGGGGCAGTGGAGAGGTTTGTGGGGAGGCCTCGCGTATGGCCAAGTTTTTCAGGCGCTGAACGACCACATTGCGCTCGTCAAGAGGGAGGGGAGGCATCTGGGTCTATGCAAAGCTGTGCATTTAGTAGGGGAAAAGAAAGAAATCAAAACAAAGTCAATACGTGATTTAAATCGGATGACAAAAAATCTGTAATGTTGTCCAATTGAAGAAAAGTTATAATTAATTGTGCAAACTAAGCTTATGTGCTCACTGCATTCACTGAACAGATAACTCTGATAATTCTGTACATAAATTAAAAAATAAAAAGTAAACAAGTGTCCAAGATAAATACATTGTATTTATGTCATGTAAAGTGAAAACAGATATCGAGATGCAATAAATACTGAGCTACACTTTACAAACTATCAAGATGAATGATTAGAAGAATACGTTGTGCATATATTCTATAAGTCATCCATAATATTTAACACCAAACCACACAAAGGTACTCAAAACCAAAAGACCCCATTGCAGCCTCTTTGATTTTGGCCAGTCAGAGGACGGACATTACTCCTTTCTAAACATTTGTTAAAAATGAAAGGAGAAATGGCAGCAAAGTACATCTCTGACCAGACAGACAATGCATCTCACTGTGAGAAGCAACCCTCTTCCCATGGCACAACAGAGAGGGCTGACTGCAACTGCCAGAGGCACTAACTGACCATCGATGTACGTAGCCTATAAATAAGCATGTCACTATAAAATACTATGTGCGGTTGAGTGATAATCTGACTAGTTGTCATCAGTATTTTATTTTTTAACATGAATCCTTCTTTGTGATCACTTCTAAAAGTGGGGCTTCTTAGTTTAGGGTTAGCTTAATATAAAGACATGATCCGACTTGGTCATTAGATGTTGAGTTACGTGCAATATTTCTGTCCAGACATAAAAAATCTATTGGACAGTGCAGGAGCTAGAGTAAAGGATGAAGTGCTGAAGAAAAAACACAGACAGCGAATGGTTGGGAGGGAATTTGAGAGAAGGGAGGATGGAAGATATGGAGAGACAGAATGTGACATGACAGGGTGGACTTCAGACTAGGGGAGGGAGCAACATATCAAAATTCACTGGGGACGTATTCCTTCCCACGCAACACGCATACAGACCCATAGACAAAGCACACCATGCTAGCGTTTCCACATGCATACATCCACGCACAGAGTCTGGTGATGGTATCCTCATCTTTTTTCCTTTTTCAGCCTTGCCTTTGTAGCCTGTGGTGGAGGGGGTGGGGGTTACATTGACCCAGTTTTGTCATGGTGAAAGTCAACATCACTCTGATCACTTTTTGCTCACACATAGTAAACCCTTTATCAGCATTTACATGAGTACTAGTTATATGTATTACCCTTTTTATTCAGTTTAACTTATTATCATCAGCACACAAGCGACAGACAGCACAGACGGGTAAAGCACATAAGGGTAATGTGTTAAAAGCCAAACCAATTATTGCAGTGCTGCCTCTTAAAACCACCATTGTTCATTAATAGACCTAATTGTGCGGAGACAAAGAGTATTTTCTTGCTATAATCCAGCCCTAAAACTGTTCTCCAGGTGGGATAATCCATAGGAGCAGTGCTACACTGGGATCAATAAAGTAGCTCTGAGGTTGTCGAAGCTCAGATAGGCATTCGGGAGAATTATTCTGGTCTATCCAACTCCATTACCATTTCAGTTAGAGCCCTGCCCGATAGTAAAACCACCATATTTTATGTATAGATCACTGCATTTGAAGGTGAATAGTGTCAAGAACTGTGAGGCCAATTATTATTTAGGGATAGCAAGGCATAGTTAGTAATAACCATGGTGACCCATCGGTTGATGAATAGTGATTAAACACCTGTGAGTGTCTTAACAATGACCTTTGTGTTGACTGTGTGTCACTGTTTACTCTGAAAATGTAATCGTGGCCCTATTAACCTAGTGCACCTTGACACCTACCTGGAATAGCCTACTGTTAAGAAACTGGTTTCAGTGAGCTGCGCCTGCAAGAAAGATGAGGATGATGATAATAATGAATCTGGTTTGAGTAAAAACGAACAAAATGCCCATGATGGCTGCTTAACAGAGAACTCCTCTATTAAGTTAAATAAAGTGGAATTATTCGCGCATCGTCACACATCATTACGCACAGTTTCCATCTATGTCAGAATGTGTCACTGGCAAGAAACTAGCAAGAAGAAGAGGCAGTCTCATTACATCACCTTGATGAGTGGGACTAAGTTCAAATTAATTAACTAATTTTCCCATGACTGGATGGTGGAAAGGATGCAACATAAGTGAATGAAAACAAAAATTGCCATGTCAATTGGCCTTTGCAGGATTGCGCGGCCTTGCTAGCCTTTAGTCCTGCATCACCTTGCCAAACACAGTATCCTATCACAGTAATTCAGTGTCTTAGGCTTACGTTGCGACTAATGTTTTGGCATTAATACATATTGTACGGTATACTTATTAAGTAAAGACTGGGTTTATGCTATCACACTCAACTAAGTAGTTAATAAGTAATGAGGGTGCGTGCGTGCCATCCTCCGATGTTGTGTCGCGAACAATATTAATAGTGGCCGGTTACAGCATGGACTGTAAGGGCCTTGCAAATCAGTTTTCAACCAAAATCAACCGTTTGGATTTGAATCATTTACTGTTTTCAATGGCTGTAAACAACACACCTGCGCTAACCAGGATCCTAATTTTGTTACAATAGATGCAACAGCAATGTCCTCAAAAAAGGAACTAGAACAAATGGCAGTTTTATACATTCGCATGCACACTGTTTGAAATATAATTTGTGAAAAATTCCACGTTATTGGTTTTCCATGTAAACATAAAAGTATTTACGTTAAGAATGACAGTTCCGCGATATCGTCATGCTTTGTGCAGTCCTTTAGATCCAACGTCTGCAGTGGCCTGTAGTCCACCCGAGTCACATTGGTATAGTCCAGATGTTAAGCACATTTGACAACCTAGTCCATAAATGTAAAAAAAAAAAAATCTTAATAAAAATAAATGAACCATACAACCAGTCTACTGTTTTATAAAAATATAGGGGTTTATATCAAAAGGGCTACACATAGGCTACGTGAATCACGGCTTGAGCGTGTGTCACAGTGCGCTCTGATGCGCTTGTGAAACACAAGAGATGGGGGGGGGGGGGGGGGGGGGGGGTGTACGGTGGTTTTCGGGAGGTGGGGTCTAGTCTCTCTACAGTGGATGACATCATTCCAGACCAATAGCAAACATAAAATGTGATAAGACCGTCAGTCAGCTTTGTTCTTAGCACGTGTGGCCTGTGATAGAACATGGACAGCAAAATGTGTGTTTGTGCGTGTGTGTGTGTGTGTGTGTGTGTGTGTGTGTGTGTGACATTGTGAATGTATGTTAGCTATACGCATATTCTGAATGGGTGTTTGAGTATTTTGAGGGAAAGAATGTAGAGGAGAAAGAGATGAAATAGCAGAAATGACAAATACACAAGCATGTTATTTCAACAGGATGCAAGAGATTCTATGCAAGGATTTGTTCATTTTCATAAAACATGATTAGCTATTCAAAGAATAATTAAATCACTGAACAATGCCTCTTTGTTTCACAGGCTTGTTGTTCTGCAATCCTTAAAGGAAACCATGGTAATGCTACAGAGAACATCATATTTGTAATAGGAATAATTTTTTGCAAGTGTAATCAGAAAAAGACAGAATAGAGAGAAACAGTAAAGTGAAATAGGAGGGAGAAAGAGACAGCGAGAGATAGAGAGGGAAAGAAAGAAAGAGAGTAAGAGAGAGAGAGAGAGAGAGAGAGAGAGAGAGAGAGAGAGAGAGAGAGAGAGAGAGAGAGAGAGAGAGAGAGAGAGAGAGAGAGAGAGAGGGAGATGGAGAGGGAGAGAGAATATGTGAGTGTGTAAATGATAATGAAAACTGACAAGTTTTGTCAGCACATTGATGAAATGCTACATAGGCATGTTAGTAGACTGACGCTTTTGTTATACATAATACATAAATAAAAATTGATTCAGACACACATTTTTTTTTAAGTGGGAGGGGAACGGTATTTAGCCACACCACTTCCTATGCCTATAAAGTAGATTTAGAGAATTTCATCATAATGGAATGCAGGTCAACTGTAATACAATAAATGGTGTCCCAGGCACAACATGTATATAAATGAGAGGTTAAATGTGCAGACTCCCAAATTACTAAAGGATAAAGGGTTTGAGGTGGGTAAACATTGTTTTTCTTTTCCTTTTGAGCAACTAAAAGGTTGGGTCAACCTGGATTTGCTGAAACACATGACGACCATAACCACTGATTCAAACAAAGAACCAGTGGAGACAAAGTGCCGATTAAAACAATTCAACATTCCCGAATGTTTTAATCAGCACTTTGTCTACACTGGTTCTTTGAATCCACTTCGTCTACTTATATACAAAGCAGCCCTGATGAGCCTATACTAATATGTCACATGTTCTCCTTCAAACCGTTCATTGCAGCAGGGATTTCAAAGGCTCGAAAAGGTTAAGAGTCTTTAGACCCCCAAAATCTGTCTGACCGCCATGATCCTATGTTTTTGAATTGGGAGCTGATTTTATAGTTGAACCACTTACCTATCTTTTTAACCACACTGGAGTGCAACGAGATTCCGAGGGTCTAGTAATCTGCCTTCGTCTTTCTCCTGTTAAAAGGGGGACTCAACTTTTTTAAACAACTACAGACACCTTTTAAGTTGTCAGTTTTGTCAAAGGTTCCTGAATCCCTTTTCAGTAGACAACTTCAGGAGTCTTTTCTTACTCAAAATCCATTTTATCCACAGACCAATCAGGTTTCAGAAAACAACACAGTACAACCACATGCATGAAAGTAATAAATTACATCACCACAGCACTTGACAACAAACACTATTATTTGTAACTTAATTTTAGTTCTGTCTAATGCCTTTGACATAGTGGACCACAACATTTTAAAACCACAATCATACAACGTCAACTTATCTGACAAGGCAGTTGGCTGGTCTGATAGCTATCCATCTGTCAGATCGCAGGTGATCCAATTTGAGGGTCTCACGTCAGATGTTTTAACTGTTTCTAAGGGGGTCCCCTAAGGATCAGAAATAGAAATAGATCTTTCTCTCTTACAAGTACCTGGGAATTTTACTAGATGCAAATCTTTCTTTTAAACTTCATATTTAAAATATGGTGAGAAAACTGAAATTGGAATAGAGTTTTTATTGTAGAAACAGAACATGTTTTTCTTTTAAGGCTAAGCGTAATATGGTTACTGCCATATTTTTACCCGTAATTGACTAAAGTGATATTCTTTACATGTATGTTTCTGCACACTGTCTGCGGCCCACAGACACAATCTTTCATGGGGCACTGAGGTTCATTTTAAACTTTAAAGTTCTTACTCACCACTGGTCCTTATATACTCGGGTTGGTCAGTCTGCATTGTCTGGCAGGAGACTGGGCTATTGTACATCTTTATTTCCTGTGCTTGTTCCTTTCATGTTTAAACTCATACATCAGATGGAAAAGGGACTCAAAGTATTGCTTACGTTCTGAGGACTAGCTTCCATTTGAAGTTCTCAGGTGGAAACTGTGATAGGCAAGGGAGCCTTTATGTTCCCCATTTAATTGGAACTTGCTTCAAAAAGAGTTACAAGAGCATATTACTCTAGGTGAATTGAAGGCTCTTTTTAAGAATCTGGAGGCAGACCATTATGTGCTGCTTTTGCTCTTATACCCAATGCTGATAAATGACTCTATGGACTGCTATTTTATTCTGCCTATTATTCATGTGGACAATATAACTACTTTATGTTTGTAAGACTCGTTATGTAATGTGCTTCTCAGGAATATGTTGACTGTGTGTCTGTTGGAAACACGTTATTTTTATAATAATTTTATTTCGTTTATTATTTTATAGTTTTATTTTAGGTTGATTTGTGCTGCTTGCTTGTGCCCAGGTCTTGCTTGAAAAAGAGGTTTTTAATCTCACTCTGAATTATCCTGGTTAAACAAAGGTTTAAACTGTGACTCAAGAAACTAACCAAGTGGTTTCTTTAAAGTAAGAAACTTTGCCTTATGTTGAGCTATAAAAAGTAATTTCTGCTTTTAATTCTACTAGACAAGACTATTACACCATTCCTAACTCCTCTGCTGGCTTTGTTACACTGGCTTCCCGTTGATCTCAGAATTTATTTCTAGCATAGAATCTCGTCATATGAATAACAGTACCATCTTTGGCCCTGTAGCAAAGCACTAAATGTTGTTCCGAGATTTTGATTGAATACAAAGGGCAATAGAGCCTTTGCCGTCAAGGCCACTATGTTTTTTTTCAATAAAATGATTTGTTTTCTAATGTTATCTATTGCTGTTTTGTTGTTAAAGCAAATAGTAATATTGTTTAGAAAAGTGCCTCACAAATGCAGGCAATTAACTGATGTTACCATATTATAACAACAGATGGCATCAGAAACCAACAACCAGCAGTGATGTCACTTTTGTCAGGTAGGGACTATCCATGCAATACTTTGCTGATGTACAGAGGGCTACATCATCCAAATTCCAGCTCCTGTAATACTAATGGCTAGCCGAAAGGCAACAGAACATAAAGGATGGGTATGCCCCTTTTGACAGCTGATAATCGAAACCAACAATAGTTTCAGATGTAATTTAACTTCAGGAATTCATATTCATGCTGTGGTGAAATATAATCGTCTAAATCTGTGGAAAGCATGTTGTAAATAGCCCTTGCCTGCCTTGCTCTGAAACCTGGTTTTGAATACAGTGAAAAGCACAATTTCTACAATAAAGTGCAACTGCAATGGCATGCTTTTACAGGGTCCACACGTTACTATATATATATTGTTCTATATTGTTCTGGTATGGGCCATATACTTATATTAAATAAGCTCCTTTAGTTAGATTAGAACCCATTGAGATATTGCCAACCAATTTAACTGTAACTCCAAGTGATTGTAAATATGATTATGTTTAACTTTATATCTAGAAGCCTTCAATAAGCTAGACCTTAAGTACAGTTGTATTCATGTGCCATCATTTATATTTATATTTACACATTTTTAAACATATAAACACTTTTTTTATTTCAATGAAAAGCATACATTTAAATGTAATGTGTAAAAGTTTATACGTTGTGAAATGTATTCGCAAAGTAATGTATTACCTTGCACCATATAGGCTATTTTATTGGTGTTAACAATATACAATTAACACAATTACAACAACTGCCACTACTATGACACATGGAAGTAGGTCAATCCCTCAGTCAAGGTAAAACATAATCTAGTACGGTTGAAGGGGCTTGGTGGTGATGACAAACATACATTTAGAGTTGCGATGCTGACTGATTCCCGCACCCAAATACAGATAGACCAGGAAACGACTCCTTGCAATTTGGAAGTCAACTTCCAGCTCCTGTGTTACTCCCTTCTAGCCAACTACTTGGTGGAAGCAGCAACTTGCTAGTGAGTGTTTTTGAGTCTTATCTGATCTCTTGCCTGATCAGTTAGCTGACGCTATCATATTGATCATTTTTGCCTCTTCGATCACCATGGTTTTTCTTTTAGTGAAGATTGAGTCAGTTTGCTGCCTTTAAATGGTCAGCGACCATACAGAAAACTTGTTTTTTCAGTCTCCAAGCTCTGCTGTTAGCTAGCTAGCATTAACTGTGCTAACAGAACATTTAGTAGCATAGCTAACTTTTGCTGGGGACCTTGTTGCTAGCTAGCTAGCTAACGTTATTAGCTAGCTAGCTAGCTAACGTAGCTACTTGTTTTTCAAGACTTTGTGAATACCTTGACGCCAACGCAAATCTTAATACGTTAGCTAACCACAAGAGTACATTGGTTAAACCGTAAAGATGTCAACGCGGACACCGTTGTTAACAATTGAACATTCATCAAATCAGGTAAGCCATTTTAACTTTAGCCACTAGCCAGCTGTGTATGTGGATGTGTCAACGTGAAAGCTGTGGCGCTAAACGGCCAACGTTAGCTAGCTAACTTCATAAACGTCTGTATGTTAATGTTACCAAGTTTAGGTTTTACACAGCAAGCGAAACAAATTCAATAACACGTTAGAATAAAACTTGGTTGGGTTGACGTTAATTGTTCCACTACTCGTAGACCGTAGCTAAAAATTGGTAATTTTTGCAAACGCTAGTTAAGTTACTCTGATTTGTCTAAATGGATAGTGAGCTTCAATTAACGTTACAGACTTTTGGCCTGCTTCACAGCTATTAGTTAGCTTACGCTAGCCACTGTGAAGATACCCAAAACTTGACATTTGATATGATTACAGGCGTTCTTTATATGTGGCCTGCCATAAGCCAACATTAATGCTAGTCAAATCTGGTGTTTGTATATTGTAAATTAAAGGCCCATCATGAATTTATCACGGTTTACTAGTCGTTAACTCGGGTAACGTAATGTCGGTGGTATAAGTTACTTTGGCTAAAAACTATGTTGTCAAATAATCTAACGCTTGATGTTTACAGTTGTCTGGATGATTCAACGAGACAAATTAAGTGCCTAGCAGTCATAGTTACATTAGGTGGGGGGGTATATTTGTTTTCTGAAACAGCCTAACATTATTATGTACTTTATACACATTCCAAGTGTTGCTAAATAAAATGTTGCACGTTTGAGTGAAGACCCGTATTTGCAGTCAAGATAGTGATTATTTACTTTACTTGCTACCCCATTCATCAGGTGTTTGACTTAACAAAATACACCCTTTTTTTAGAATGTTTTTAATCTCGAATGTAGCGTCTTACGTCTGTCCTAGAGGTCTGTGTTATGCTCAATTGTACAAATCAAGGAGTGGTGCCCTGCCCATCTAGTTCTGAATTGATCAGGGCACAAACAGGAACACTGCACGTTCTCCTTACCTTGAGTCTCCACTTGTTAAAACCAGCATTTCGAGTCAAGCTGGGTGTAGGTTTTGAAGTGTGGAGGGCAAGTGCTCATCTCCCTGTTGGTTGGTAGGAGTACAGTGTTAGGAGTATAGCTTTCTGGTTAATTATCGAATTGCAACATGCCATGATTCTTTTTTTTTATTTTTTTTTACCTATCTGCTTTCTTGTGACCTGCCAATGCTTCCTTGAGATTAAAGCCACTCAGGATATTATTTAATTACTGACCAAATCTTATGGACAATTTGTTTAATCTATGAATGCACATTGAAAGGTGTGCATGGGAGAGATTCAACTAATACCTACTGACTACTACCTTTGAGTAAGTCCAAGTTGCAGTCTCTTACAAATTATTGACATCCAGATAAGTTTTTAAAAGCTCATTATGTAACTTCTAACCCAATGGTCACACCAGAACATAAAGCTAAGATACTATACTGTGGAAAATGTAGCAAGAAAGTGTCTGTTAGCCTACTATTGCAAATAATTGTTAATGCCATATTGTCCTTCTAACTGGATTAATATTGTACTAATAATTTATCCAGTATGTCAAAGCAATACGAGCAATACATTGACAAATAATTGTTTGATAATATTATTTCGTTTGAAAAGAATATTTTTTGTTTGTTTATAAAAGAAAAAAAAAAAAAGAAAAAGAGCTTTCACAACTATCTCATTATCAGTCTCCGTTTGCTGAGTTTTACTGAAGCCTTTTTCCATAGCCTATTTCAGTAAGATACATTTTTCAGAAATGTACAGTAGCTTTCAAATTGAAAGTGTAGGAAGGAAGAGGACGAAGAGGGAGAGCTCAGTTGGTGGCTATTTGTGTGTTCTTGCTGCCTCTTGCCTGTCTGAAAATAGCTTTGTATGTTACTAATACCCAGATAAATGAGACACTGGCTAGCACTCTTCCTTTATTTTCCCCCCCCCCCCCCCCCTCTTCTTTAGTTGTTTTATGTAATGCTCTTTCACTTTGGCACACCTTTACTTTGTGTATAAGTGCAGCCTGTTCATACTTGAATTTTAATTAGGACAATAATTCAAAGCTAACCATTTAAAAACAATAACAACAACCACAAAACACACAATAACAATAGCAGGAACAGACATTTCCAATACATGTATGCTGCTATCAAAGGGTTGTAGTCACTTGGCCTATGTCTTAGGAAATTAAATGGAACCTTTATTGGTTGACAGAGAATCTAATTTAAATTACAGACAAAATCCATCAATCTATTTGTGCATTGTGAAATCACTTCAGCAGCCATCTAAAACATGTCTAGATGGGAAATGATAAACCCTGCTGTGGAGGCACAAAAAAAATTGTAGATCCTTGCTTGGTAGATCTTGGGATATTTTAATTATAATTAGGCTAGTTTAGCATTTGTGTCTTTTCAGCTTTTTCAGGGAATAAAAATGATGTGTTCTTGGGCCAGCCTAGTGACAGGCCTGATCTTTAGATGCCTACTTCCTGTTTTACTTCACAGGGGAATCCGTGGCCCTTCCTTTATCTTCTCGTAATTTCCTCTCCCCAATGCCCCTATTTGCTTTAGCGGAACATACACAGCTGTCTGTTCATGTCAGCTCTTGTCCATCAAGTTAACTTCATGGTTCTCACAATGACTGTGGCTCTCTGACACAGACTGAGACAAGTTATCAAACCTAATTAAATGACAAAGTTCCTTTTGAATATTTAAGATGAGATAAAATGGTCTGGTTTCTATTTTATTTAGTTTTAGTTGGGTTCCAGAGGAGGCTGGCATGGTGATGGTGCTCCGTCACTCAGGAAAGCCCCCATTACCGTACCAGCTGCCAGAAAATATTTTTTGAAATGTGTCATTTTCAGACAACTTTTGTCAATGTTGATGCTTTGAGATAATGGTATAACGGTGATAATGGCTTAGTTTCATGTTTGTTTTGATGAAAAATCTGACTTGCTAGCTTAAAGCAATGCTGAAGTCACATGATGAGCCAATGTGTTGATTGAATCACGCAATTCATGAAGCATCACAGGGCTTAAGCCGACGTAAAGCAACACTTGCAGTGCACTGAGAAAAATATGAATCTTAGGCTAAGTTTGAAATTTATTTTATATTAAAGATGTTTTGACAAGACAATGTTGCTATCTATTTCATTGTTGCTACCTTCTATCTATGATGTTATGGGATGTTTTAGTAGCTTATTAGTGCCCTTTCAGGATGGTCAATTGCCAGTTGTTGTAAAGGCTATATAGACACTATGACTGTCAAATTTGTTTTAATATCTGCATCTTGACACCAGGCTTTTAATTAAATTGGTCTGAGCTGACTTCAAAAGGGGCTTTTGGCTTTGCACTGGACTCTTGTGTGTAGTTGTTAGTCTTTTCTCATCAGTGACTGTGGGCTTTTAATCTTAGTGTCCCCAGAGTGCTATGCCTCCATTCTATAGCTGCACAAGTTCATCAAGTCTTTTAGGTATTTAAATATATATTTTTCCAAAACCAGTCATTTGAATCTAATGCTTGCACAAACATGTATTTTTTATGGGTCTGGGGACTGTGTGAGTGTTGTAATAGATTCGTGAGTGGCTGGTTGGTTTGTGGTAGGGTGCTTGAGTGCTAGCGACGTGTGAAGGTCAAGGCTTGGTGAGCAAGGAGGACTGCACACTGCATTGCTACAGAGTCTCTATAACTACAGAGCTCAGAGGAGAACACCTTTTTCATAAATGTAGGCTGATTTTTCTCTGTGACGTTAATGCTGTAGCGTTGCCATCATTTCAGTAGCCTATTGTGTCCTCAAGACTAACCAGAGGCTGTTCCATGTAGCATGTAGGGAGATTTGTTGTGGTACTTGAGCCACTTTCCTGTGTTATTGTGTGGGTGTGAGAGTGTGTGGCTAAGCTTGTTTTTTTAGAGCAATAAGTTAAATAAACATTGCATCAAAAGTCAGAGCGTATTGCTCCTTTTCTTCTCACAAAGTGAGTACATAATATCCAGGTAGTTTGTAAATCAGGAAGTGTGACAGAAAATCCAGCCTGAACTTTTACCTCAAATATCGCGTTGCAGTGTAAGCACATCAATCAATGTTGGGCTAGTTCAGTGGTAAAGGGATTCTTTTATTTTATTTGATCTTATCCTAACATCAAGAGGGTATGATTCAATCACTCTTTTTTTTTTTACCAGCTTAGGGGTAAACAGTAAGCTAGGCAATGTGTAATGCTTTGGCTTAAGCCTCATGAAACGGCCCATGTCAACACAACAATAACTTTCCTGTCTTCTAGCAAGCTATTCTTACAGCCGAGGTTTGAATCCCTCATCGTGTATCCACAGACCGACAGACAGAAAGACAGAAAGGGGAGTGTGGAAAGCCTACAATGTGGGGCTTGTGAATGACATCACAGAGAGAGCAGTGACTGGTAGACACAGAAACCGATACCCCTGTTCTGGCTCTCGTTTTGTTCCCCCCGTTTCCTCGCTCCCTCTTTCCCTTTTACGCATAGAAATATTGAGGCCTCGTCCCCATGTGTCCAGCCCCACTCATTGTCTCTCCTCCCCCACTCTCCCGTTTTCTCCCTTCCTGGCCTGTCGGTGTGGATTTGATCTGCCTATTAGGATAGACAAGAGACCCTCTCAGTGACTGGCTTGTTAGTTGTGCTGGGGAACTGCACAGAGTGTCACATCAGTGTTATTGGCAAGGATTAGATTATGCACACAGGAAATGGTATTCGTCCCGAGCAAGGTCTGGGCATCACAAATTTCACATTGTACAGTTTCTCTGAAATGCTGTAAATAACTGTGGTTAACACTCTGATAGCTTGTGGTCACCTAAATAGCCTGTGTTTCCCCTCTTTCCTTCAGCCTAACTCGGAGTCCAAGGCAGGCGGGCGTAGCAATATGCCGCGATGCGGCAGCGCCGTAGCCACGTCGGCAGATGAGCACCCGCACATTGGCAATTACCGGCTGCTAAAGACTATTGGCAAGGGCAACTTTGCAAAGGTCAAACTGGCCCGGCATGTACTCACAGGCAAAGAAGTAAGTCTAAAACGATTGCAAAAATGCATTAAAGACTGTGTGCTTGTAATAAATGTAATAAGTAGTGTATGGAGTTTCGATCAGGATTCCATGGAGATGTGACTGCTAACACTTTGATATTCTGATGGCATGTCACGTGACATTAATAGTTGGGAGAGAGACGGAAGGATTTTGAAATTAAATCTCTAATCTGCCCTGTGGGGCTTCTCTAGTTACTTATATGACATTGTTGAGTTGTTGTCAATAATATTTGTCCCCCTTTGCCTTTGAAAGAGAGCAACTATGATTTGCCTGTTGATCAAACAATCAGGCACTAAAGAGAAAAAAAGGCTGGTTTAGGGTTGGATTACCTAATTTTCCAGTATTTCTCAAGCTTTCCAAGTGTGAAAGTTTCTGTTGTTACTGTGATGTCATCTAACTTGCGTATTTCCTTGATGAAGGTGGCTGTGAAAATCATAGACAAAACTCAGCTAAACTCGTCCAGTCTGCAGAAGGTGAGGGGCCTGTGTGTGTGTGTTTGATGTTAGTTGTTATGAATTTGAATGACGCGCTCTAAAATGTGATTGTACAGATTAAATGTCTTTTGCAATAAACAAAAAAGTGTTTGTTATATAACCTGTATATAATTCTCTTTAGTAGAGCACTTAACAATTTATAAAGTGAAGCACCTAACAGTTTAGCACTTTACAATGAACATGTGTTGCAAAAATGCCCCCAGTGTCTTATCTAGATAGGCTTCTCTCAAAAGGACCTACAACAGGATATAGAGATAATTGCAGGAAATTGTCTCCAAATACTTCCTGTGGCAATGGTTTGGGGTGTGGTGTCAACCCTGGGTTTCAGAGAGCTGCCCATGTGGCCGACTGTAGCCCAACGGGTTTAGAGCAATATTTAGTCAATTGAGTTTATTGGGGGTTCTGACAAAGCCACAACCACTACACATGACTAGAAGTGGAGCAAAGTTTTCATAATTCCCCACATTTCCGTTATTTCTTTATATTTTTGTTTTTGGTATAGTCCTGGATGGACAGGGATTGGGCCTTTAGTAATCGTTTCAATGTATGGTTCAATCAATGGTTTTAAGCATAATCAATGAATTGCCGACGGCTTGAATAAATACATTTGCAGTGGCGATTTGATCCAGTTTTGATGAGTAAATGCAAAATATGCTGGGGCATACTTTCAGGAACGTTTCTTTAAATGAGGTCTTACAACATAATAATGTTTATTTAATATTACCATTTATTTTACAGCTGTTTCGTGAAGTGAGGATCATGAAGCTGTTGAATCACCCGAATATTGGTAAACACCTTGCACTCCTCCCTTGAGCTCTGTATGATTTATTTGTCACAACCTCCATTTTGGTAGAATTATATGAGATCACATGCAGACCACATAAATATATGCAACAAAATTCAATATCTAGCAGGTATGGACTTTAGGAGAGGTAAATTAAAAGTTACAATTGCAGTTGTAATAATATTGTTATCCTGGGCAAATGGGATGGAATGACTAAGGACTAATGACTTGGTTTTATTTGTCTTTATTCATCTCTGTAGTGAAATTATTTGAAGTCATTGAGACAGAGAAAACCCTTTACTTGGTGATGGAGTATGCCAGTGGAGGTAAGCCACATTAACAAAGAACACCAAGTGACCCAGCAGCATACCCACAAGATTGTGCATGCCATTTAAACAAGGAGTCAGTAATGTAGATGTATGACCGTTTCACCTAGGGGAAAGTGCTGTCAGGACATTTTTAATGGTACTCTGCCCTTGTTTGAGCCCCTTTAATAACATCAGTGCACTTAAATGTCCCTGGTTCACATGACTGCTTCCCTATTAGGAGTCTATTGCTTTTTCAGAGCCTCAACACTGCCTTACTGTGTGTGTCTTTGTACCCTTACATCCCTGTTGACCAGGTGAGGTGTTTGATTACCTAGTCGCTCATGGAAGAATGAAAGAGAAAGAGGCCAGAGCTAAATTTCGACAGGTGAGGCGCTTTTAGTCTGTCTTGTGCTTTTCACTAGGTGATGATTTCTAGAGGGAATACTTATTAAGTAGACGATAAACTCCTGTACCTTGTATTACAGTGCAGCATCTGATTTATTAACATTATTATTATTATTATTATAAACTTCTCAAATTTTATAGTGTATTTTGATTCACACAGAGTTGTCTTTTGGCCAGAAAGAGTTTTATATATATATATGTATATATGTATATATGTACCCACTCAACTGAAAATTATATTCTGTTGAATATACCTGAACATGTTTTGCTTATCTTTTCACAGATAGTATCAGCAGTTCAGTACTGTCACCAAAAGTGTATTGTTCACAGAGACCTTAAGGTGAGGTTAACAGAGAGTGGACTAGATGGAGGAGTGGCAGTGTGTGAAAATCACCAAAACAAAGGAATTGCAAATTCAGTTTATTTTTTTTTTCTTCTCCTTCAGGCTGAGAACCTGCTTCTCGATGCCGACATGAACATCAAGATCGCCGACTTTGGCTTCAGTAACGAGTTTACTGTGGGGAACAAGCTGGACACGTTCTGCGGCTCCCCGCCCTACGCCGCCCCGGAGCTTTTCCAGGGCAAGAAATACGACGGCCCCGAGGTAGACGTCTGGAGCCTGGGGGTCATCCTTTACACACTGGTCAGCGGCTCGCTGCCCTTTGATGGCCAAAATCTCAAGGTGAGAAAAAGGACTGAGGGAGTGAATGCGGGCGTGGCTAAAAGGACGTGCATGTCATGAACGTTTCTTTGATGTTTTAGATTTTCTTTTTTTTTCCTGTTTGCCCTCTCCAGGAGTTGCGTGAGCGTGTTCTGAGAGGAAAGTACAGAATTCCCTTCTACATGTCCACTGACTGTGAGAGCTTGCTCAAGAAGTTCCTCATTCTGAACCCGACCAAGAGGGGTAGCCTGGAGGTGGGTGTCCTTCTATCCTGATCGCTACTTTCCATGTTTAGAGAGCGACATTGTAACCATCGTGGTACTTTTAACTTTTTCGCTAATTTGGTAAAGTGAAACAGGCCCACAAAAAATCTGTTATTGTATTAAGTAGGAAAAGCTCTGCAATTTACTTTAATTTGGTTTTGAACGTATGCTATTTTATACATTATTATTATATTATTATTACACGTTATTTGTAGGTGATCATATTGACAGTTTAATGCGTCACATTGCAAACGTAAATGAATAATGAAGAAATGTTTTCATCATCCATAGGATAGAATAGACTGGATGCAAAATACTAGGAATGGCCCTTGGTGTTTCAATCGCACTGACATTTACAGTGGATATAGAAGGTTTCACTGCCACTTTTCAGCATGTCTGTTTGTAACCAGTCAAACCCGTTACATTTAT
This sequence comes from Aplochiton taeniatus, assembly GCA_017639675.1. Classification (NCBI taxonomy): domain Eukaryota; kingdom Metazoa; phylum Chordata; class Actinopteri; order Galaxiiformes; family Galaxiidae; genus Aplochiton; species Aplochiton taeniatus. The sequence goes on from CM030177.1 coordinate 14,890,791, forward strand.
CGGTCTGTAACTTATCCGCTTACACTTTTCCTCATTGCTTTTTCTATGTTGTGTCCAGCAGCAGATCATGAAGGACCGCTGGATGAATGTAGGCCATGAGGAGGAGGAGCTCAAACCCTTCATTGAGCCCCAGCCAGATTACAAAGACCCTAAGAGGACAGGTCAGCACCCCGACCAAGCAGGGGGTTGGAAGAGAGGTGGGGCAGGCGCCTGGTGAAGGGGCTGGGGCTGGGGCTTGGGGGGTGAGGGGGTGTATTTGGGGTGGAGTGGGAACACTGGGTGAAAATATAAGTATAACGTAAAAGGTCACAAATATCGGCATGCTTGAGTTTGCTTCACTTGTGTTCCAGTGACTGGTCCTGAAAGTTGAATAGTAAAACACAAGGGATCCTATTTTATTTAGCAGTTTTTTTAAATGTCTGCATCAAATGTTTTTGAGCTATTGTACATCAGTTTTCTATCTCTTTTAGATCGACTGTCTTGTTGAGTTTTTGTGCATACTTTTGTTGCGTGATTTCATGATGTGATTGCATGCATATTGCTATGTTGTGATATTGTATCTTGTTTTATCAAATAATGCTTTTGCTATTTGGCTAAAGTGATGTAGTAATTTTATTATTCCAGCTAGTAATATACAAGTTGGTTGTATGTTTCAGCTTTTACTCCTTTCTGTCCAGATATCATGCTGCAGATGGGTTTTTCTCAAGATGAAATCCAGGACTCTTTGGTCAACCAAAAATACAATGAAGTCATGGCCACATACCTATTGCTGGACTACAGGAACTCGGAGGTAGAATCAAGTGCTTTAAAAGCTATTGTTTTACAATTCTTCTATTGCCGGACTCTTCATTATTCTTTTTCCTTTCCAGTTGGACGAATGTATCACCCTAAAGCCACGACCCGGAAGTGACATCACAAACAGCAATGCCCAATCCCCCTCTCACAAGATGCAGCGCAGCACTTCTTCAAACCCGAAGCCAAGGAGAACAACAGATGCAGGTATGAAATAACAAATATTCCAGCATTATACAGGTTTAATGTGATGCCATTGCTTGACGAAAAAAAGCATGAAACTGGTTTGTGAACATCTTTTTTTGTGGATTTGGATATACGCTTTGAATCAGTGTCTTGCTAGAATATCCAACCATATAGCCCTTGATGTTTTCTGAGAAAAGCAGCTAGATGTAAAATGTTCTCAAACTGGAGTGAATCGATGATGCCATGTATCCTAACAAGGTTTTGGGGGAGGGGGGCTGTAATGGAAGCAAAACAGCCCCCCAACACCAGAGATTACCGTCAGATTTCACACTTGTGCCAATGGGTTCTTTTTCTGCATGATTTCCTCCTTTCTACCCCAAACCCACCTATGGTGTTCTGTCTTATAAGTCCAGTTGCACAGTTGATATGACTTTGCCAAGCTCCTCATTGATGCTTTGATGCCTGCGGAGGCTTTCCTTTGGCAAGCCTTCTAAATAGTTTTGTTGACGTGGAGGTTGCGTATATTATAAGTGTAGTAGACTCTGGGACCAAAGATGCCACGGTCTGCGTTCTCCAACTGGGATACTTGTTGTAATGTTTACCTGTGTAACTCTTCTCTTCACTGTGCCAAGAATTCCGTAGGGAAGAGTAGTTATCAAAGGAGCATTTTTTGGTGCTTATCTTTGTTTTTTCTGCACAGGCTTCTCCTCCAAACGCTCTCAGGGGGATAACAAGCTTACGACCGATGATGCTGGCAGGAAAGGTTCTGCCAGTTCTACTAAAGTCCCTGCCAGCCCACTACCTACCGTTGACCGAAAGAGGAGCACTCCAACCCCCTCCACCGTAGGTCAAGAGCTTCCTCTTTTTCCGTTTCATCCCTGCCTCTGAACTGGAATCTTCATTATTGGGCCTCTTTGTTTTTACAGAACAGCATCTTGTCCACTGGTACAAGTCGAAGCCGGAATTCGCCTGTCCTAGAGAGATCAACTACCAGAGCCCAGAATGGCAAGGACAGGTATGCTTACGCGCACTCATGGCCGTGGGTTTATTTATTTTTGACGCGTGTGTGTCAGGTGGCCATGTTTACAAGGGCGAGTGACCAGCTGTCAGTCGATTCAACACAAACCAGCTGGTGGCTACCCCACCATCCGGATAGACAGTTGTAGTCACAGTTGAACACATACTCGCACACGTATGCACCCACACACCCACACCATATTTGCACAGGGCAGATTTGAAAGCTGTGAGAATCGATTAGTGACACTTTCTATGATTGGCTTCCCACAAAAGTCTTGAGCAACACATTCACTGTAAAATACTCACTTACTGCTACCAATAACAACAAGTTTTCTGGCAACTTGCTTCATACATTTTTGTACATTTCAACATATTTCATCATACTTTCATAATAGTCTATTTTGAAATGCTAAACTGACGTTCATGACATAGATTAAGGTATATTATATATTGTATTTTAACGGTGACGCTAAGAGCCAATTATTTGAATCTGCTGTCATGTGCGTGATGGTAATTGGTCAGGTAAAAAGAAGTCGTCCACAGGCAGGCCTGCAAATCTGTGATCTCAAACAATCTGATGCGATCAGTACACTGACAGATGGATGCAGTGTGTATGTGATGATCAATAATAAGGCATGTAACTAACAGTGGATCACGCATCACCTGAAGACCGATCTGCTCTGTTGTGCCGTGAAGAAACATTCATGATTTACATATGCATTCTTCATTGTTTGCGTTGTTGTCAGTGATGCCCTTGTGCTTCAATGTGTTTGTCCACCCTCATCTGTCTCCCTGCTTTCCCAGTGTGCTGACTAACCGTTATTTTCTGTGCCCCGCTTTGACCCCTTTCTGGGGAACGGTGTGCGCGGGGGCTTCCTGGTTTCTTCCTCCCTTAGCCTTACGACCCCAGGGTCCCGTGCTTCCACAGCCTCTGCAGCCGCCGTCCTCACTTCCTCACGCACCCGACATCACAAGTCCCTGTCAACCTCTGCCCACCCAACCCCCCCAGACCTCCATGCACACCGTCCCAGGCAAGTGTCACCAGAAAGGGGGGATTGAAAGAAAGGTCACAGAGCTGAAGAGAGTATAGATTGTACAGAACCCTGTAGGATAGGAGCAACAGGCTTTTTTCTTCCTTAGTGAAAGAATAAAGAAAGCTGCTACCGCAAATAATAGGAAAATGTACGAATTTAGCGCCTGGCTATAGCTAGATGTTAGTCCGTTACAGGTAGGCCTAGGTAACAATACGTTTGATAGGTCATATTTATTCCTCCCGTTCTTGTCATTCTTCTCCTGTCCACATCCAGTTCCTTTTTGGATTGGGATATCATCTCTAACTAGAGGCAGTTCCTCCTCAGAGCTAATGCCTGCTTGCTTTGTTACCCGCTCAGTCCTTTGTTTTACACAGCAATAGCATATATTGGCCTTCAGTGATCTAGTTGTTGCTTTGGAGTAGGGCTACATCTTTTTGCTATTGTTTGGTACCTTGTAAGTCTTCAAAAGCATAACCTTTTGATGCTTAACCCACTGCCCTTTTCGCAATGGACCTAAAAAAAAGGCAAGCACAAAAGTTTTGCATTAACATTGATCCATCATCTTGCATTGTACGTGTACCCATGCGATCAAATGTTTTTCCACACTCGCCTGTGTTGATGTTATATTGTTTGTGACATCTGAGCCTTTGTCCCTGTAGAGTGATTGATGCTTACTATTCACCACATGGACTCTACATGCGCAGACACAAAGTAGACATTTGTTTATCGTCAAACAACGTCACACAGTTTTAATGAATACATTTGAATAATTGGGTGGTTAAAGACATACATTAGCTATTACACTTACAGAAAAGGGACGAGGAACCCAAATGCATTTAAATTAATACTTTAACTGCTCTCTCAGGGTTTTAAATATTGCATACCATTCAAATGTCACTCCCATAATGCTCAATCGAGTGCCTTGTATTTGTAATTATCCGTGTTATATGTGCATTTTGGGAAGGGTACCACGTGACTAATACTGTTTTTTAGCGTAAACCCAGTTTTTACCTTTATTATAAACAGCACAGCCTCTCAGCGGGTGCCAGGGGCATCTCCCTCTGCCCACAACATCAGCAGTTCGACAGGGACCGACCGCTCCAACTTCCCCAGAGGGGTGGCCAGCAGAAGCACTTTCCACGCTGGCCAGCAGAAAGCCACACGGGACCAGCATGCTTCCGCCTATAATGGACCCCCAGCTTCGCCTTCCCTCTCCCATGGGAACAGCCAGGCCAGAAGACAAGGAGGCACTGGTATATTCAGCAAGTTCACCTCGAAATTTGTGCGCAGGTGAGTAAAGGAGCGCTGAGATGAGTTCGGTGATGAGTCTGCAACATCAGATCTATTTGATTTTTCCTATGCTAACGACATTTATGTGCTAAACATCTTTCTTGTACAAAGAATTTAGGCGCTGATCTTTTGAACCTTCAATTTTCGGACAAAGCCAGTGTCTAGAATGCCCTTACTTTTTTCTTTTCAAGTATCAGATCTTGTGATTTATAATGATCCTCTCATAAGTAGTTTTTCACCATAATTGCTAATTATCTATGTTATAATTATTGTTTCTTTACTTAATCAAGTACTCCCCTCTCTCAGTTGTGAGCACATGTGCATATGTTGAAGGGTTAGGAACCATAGATTTAAAAAAAAATATATATATATAAAGTTTTATTAGTTTTTGCCCCGTTGGGATTTTTTCTCGTGACCATTTTGATGGCTAGTGCCGCTTCAAAGTCAAACAATTTTGCTTACCAATTGAGCAAGAGGGGAGAATAAGTTGATTACCGAAACGACCTACCAAACTTTCAACTTCAACAGTCAGAGGGTTTATATCCGGTCTCAAATCGTCTCGTTCCAGGCATTAAATATAAACACAGTAGCAGAACTATATCAGGCTAACAGTTCATTTGTAACCAATTTGTTTGACTTGGTTTGAACGCATTATTGTGAGTCATATCAGTACATTTAAAATGGCATGGTTCATTTGTCTTAACACTAATCTAAAATGCATTGTTCTTTTTCCATAGATTTAATGTGAGGATGACTGTTAGACTGTCATGTTCTTTAACATTTATTTTCATTACGTGTTTTAACGTACTTGGCTCAAGCTTAACATACTCGGCCCAAGCATAAATACTGAGAGAGATGAGGGATTTAGTGTTAGTAATTTATCTACAGATTTGCTATGGTTTTTCTTGTGCGCACACAGAACAGTTTTCTTTTTCTCACCCTTTCCCTTCCCCTTTTCGTAGAAATCTCTCATTCAGATTCCCCAGAAGGTAGGCAAAATAACCATACACATTGAGACCTTTTCAAAAGTGCTTCCTTTGTGTCCTCTCTCTCTCCTCCATATCAAGGCGTTCATTTCCTGTTTCTGTCCTTATCCCTTCATGTATTTGTATCTCTTATTTATCTTCTAACATTCCTTTACTAATGTAAGCTATTCTCTGCTTTGATTCATCTCGCTGCTTTGCTTGCCTCCTGTCCTTCAGTGGATTATACTCTGCCCCTTTGTGCTTGCTATTGGTATTGTTTCTCTGTTGTATTGTGTTATCAGCTTTTTGAACAGAGATCGATGCTTTCAGGCCGGGCATGCTCCAATGCCACACTAGGCAGTGTGCATAAAGCTGTACAATTCAAAGAAATGGTTATGGTTAAGCACTAACTACTCTAATTTATCAGACAGGCACAATGGCATAAAACATGAGGTTTGGGTGTTTAGGACTATTTGAAAATCAATGATAGAAAATGTTAAATATATAAAATTTACGTCTTATGACTAAGAAATGGATTTCATTAAGTAGGATGGTTCTGAGTATCTCAAACTAAGTATTTGCACTCTCAATTCTGTTCTTTTTTTTTATTAACTTTTTTCTATTTTGCAACGTTTTAAATAGTAGAGATGCAATGTGTAAGTGTTTCCTGTTGCATTGCAGTGTTAATGCAAGTTGCTGTCACAAGGTTGCTCTTACGTTTAACTTGTGTTCACCGAGCACCCTCTAGTGGGTAATCTTATTATTTCAGGTCGCCTTTCAGTTTGGGGTCTCCTTCATGTTTTGGTCTACTTAAACAACTTTTCAGAGTGGACTACATGCTTAGTTTTATGGACAACACAAGGGTCTGGCAGAGGACAAATAGTTTAGTCCAACCAGTTGTAGTAGCGGTCCACCACGGCAAAATTATTGAAATAGATGCTAAAAATTACAATCTTAATGTACCTACAAATTTTAGCTGGGTATTGAAAAATCCATACAATATTGAGTAAAATCTCAAATGAGAATAGAATATATATGTTTCTCACCTTGATATCATAAATGTACTTGGTATAACTCACAGATACCAAGGCCTTTTTTTATTAAAGTATTTTCCAATGTGAACTTACAAGTACCTACAGTATATACTTTGATTGTTTTCAAGTTGATGTGGTAGGTGGAAGCAGTGTGTTAACAACAAAATGCGAAAGGCTTTTGATGAAGTATTGACAGCACAACACAATCTCCCACCAAAGTATTTAGGAGATTAAGTTACTGTTATTCTTTTATAACCGTCATCATGCATAAATGAATTGAAGTAAATAGGCTAGTATTAACATGGAGTGCAAGGTAACAATGCTAGCTGGTGGTGGATCTAACCCTAATAACCTGGTAATGAAGTTTTGATTAAGGAAAGTTTTTAAACTTCTGCTGCTTTTCTTTGAGGAGCCCTTATGAGGGAGAGGGTCACGATGAGGCCAGCAGGTGAGGAATGTGACTGACAGTATAATCAATTTGTTATATAGTGACAAATTAGTAATCAATCAAAATTAGTACGGTGGCTATTTCTGATTTAAGTGGTTACATTTGCTATTATCGCTAGATTCCTTCATTAGGAAAGCTTGACCATTCAAACATTGATCTCTAATGATGATGAGCACAAGTTTCATATCCATTTGCTTAAGTTTTCATAAATGCACAATTGAAATGCTTTATGCTCCTGCCATATGATTGGCAACCCCATAGACTTAATTCAATGATTGGTCTCAGTGATTGAATTCAGTCAAAATTTGCTTTAAACATTGTGGTTTTGTTTGTCTCCCCTTTCCTGTTTCACTGTTAATGTCCCCTTTTCATTGCAATCCTTTCTTTCTTTCCCAACTGTCTTAACAACCCAAGACCTATGCTGACCACTACTGAGAAGATGGAAAAGTGCACACTGGGCTCGGCAGGAGACGAGAACAAGGACACGCTGTCCTCAACCTCCACAGTGCCTAGCACCCTGCACCCCGCCCAGCTCTCCAAGGACACCAAGCCCCGCTCGCTGCGCTTCACCTGGAGCATGAAGACCACTTCCTCCATGGAGCCCAACGAGATGATGAAGGAGATTCGCAAAGTTCTGGATTCTAACAGCTGCGAGTATGAGCTACGCGAGCGCTACATGCTGATGTGTGTGTCTGGGAACCCTGCCCGGGACGACTTTGTCCAGTGGGAAATGGAGGTGTGCAAGTTGCCCCGCCTCTCCCTTAACGGGGTTCGATTCAAGCGCATATCGGGAACGTCCATTGCCTTTAAAAACATCGCCTCCAAGATTGCCAATGAGCTTAAGCTGTGAGCTGATGGATGGGGAAACAAAATTAAAAGATAGTCCGAGCATTAAGAACTTGAAAGCATTGGAAAGGAGTGCGGAGAAACTTTATTAGGGGAGGGATGAACAGAGAGTCTAAAAATAAGTTGGCATGACCAGATTGCGTGTAATATATACACCTTTTAAGGGGATTATTCATTATTTCGAGGGGTTGCTCTTTTCGGTTTGGGTTGTTTATCCCATCTCCTTCCCCTTGGACTTTTTTTGTTGTTTTCTGAGACTGTTTTGTTTTCTCAGAACATCCTGTTAGAGCTCAGTCATTTTCTTTTCTTTGGAAGGAAGTTACCAATGAAAAATATGACAACAGCGAAGTTTTGAATAATGAATTGATCGAGAGAACCGCTCTATTTTACGTTCGAAACATCCCTAGCCTCAGCAAACTGTAAGACTCTTCAGACTCTCTCCCCCATGCTCCCCCCTCGCCCTGCCCAAAGCCTAGTCTGGACACCATGTTGCTGTTCATTGTCTACCAATTTGCCACCAAATTCCTCCTTATCTGTTGTGAAAGATGGGCCCTGGGATAAGATGTTTTAAGCAGAAACGAAGGGATGACAAAAGTAGGTTAAAGTGGAGATGGGAACTTTAGAATGCTTATTGCAATGGGTGATGTTTATCAAAATGTATTTGAGTTTGTTAATTTTTGGTAAATTCACATCCCAGAATCTGTTTTCGGAGACCTGCAATTTGACATTCTGAATGTAAGCCATGGCCAGAAAAAGGTTTCCGAGGCACAATGCTTGTTCTTCATCACCACAGCTGTAAATTGGCTTTTACATCACATCATGTTCAAATCAGCAAGTGAATGCTTTCACAATCTGACAATTTCCTTGTCATAGTTTGAAAAGCCTTTATCATTTTACACACAGCACTGTCTTACTCGAGGGTACAATAAAAATACATACTTGAACTCTCTTTGCTCTGATGGTGAGCCTTTATCTATCTGCACCCCAAGTCAGTTAATTTGATCGTTTTTTTTTTTTTTTCTATAAGAAAGGGTAATTTATCTGATCATCTAATTTAGGGCCAATTAGTAATTGGTGGGTTCTAATGTAATAAAAGAGTTGCCGGTTGGTATGTGCTGCACTGGAATGTCCTTGTGTCCTTGCCTTTCTCGGAAGGCAAATAATTATTAATATTGGCATTAGAATAAAAAAAGGTTGGATGATTTTTTTTTTCTTGTGCTTGTAGTCATTTGACACGAGATCTTGAGGTTGTTCTCTGGTTACCTCGGATATGGAGGTGTTAACTATGTATAAAATTCAACAGCAAGATTTGGATGCAGGGGCTGATAATGTAACACATTACATTAAACTCTTTGGTTAGATTAAACTCTGAGGTTAACTTCATCCAATATATTAATATGATTTAAGTCACTTTTATTATAGGCATACGTTTTCCTGGAGATGTTTTAATTACACGATTGTCTTTTATGGCTGGTTGGTATACGAGTCTGTATATATACAGTGGGGCCAAAAAGTATTTAGTCAGCCACTGATTGTGCAAGTTCTCCTACTTAGAAAGATGAGAGAGGTCTGTAATTTTCATCATAGGTACACTTAAACTATGAGACAAAAATGAGAAAAAAAAATCCAGGAAATCACATTGTAGGATTTTTAAAGAATTTATTTGTAAATGATGGTGGAAAATAAGTATTTGGTCACCCACAAACAAGCAAGATTTCTGGCTCTCACAGACCTGTAACTTCTTCCATAAGAAGCTCTTCTGTCCTCCACTCGTTACCTGTATTAATGGAACCTGTTTGACCTCGTCATCTGTATAAAAGACACCTGTCCACAGCCTCAAACAGTCAGACTCCAAACTCAACCATGGCCAAGACCAAAGAGCTGTCGAAGGACACCAGGAAGAAAATTGTAGACCTGCACCAGGCTGGGAAGAGTGAATCTGCAATAGGCAAGCAGGTTGGTGTGAATAGATCAACTGTGGGAGCAATTGTAAGAAAATTGAAGACATACAAGACCATTGATAATCTCCCTCGATCTGGGGCCCCACGCAAGATCTCATCCCGTGGGGTCAAAATGATCATGAGAACGGTGACCAAAAATCCCAGAACTACACGGAGGGACCTGAATGACCTGCAGAGAGCTGGGACCAAAGTAACAAAGGCTACCATCAGTAACACACTATGCCGAGAGGGACTCAAATCCTGCAGTGCCAGGCGTGTCCCCCTGCTTAAGCCAGTACGTGTCCAGGCCCGTCTGAAGTTTGCCAGAGAGCATATGGATGATCCAGAAGAGGATTGGGAGAATATCATGTGGTCAGATGAAACCAAAATAGAACTTTTGGTAAAAACTCAAGTCGTCGTGTTCGGAGGAAGAAGAATGCTGAGTTGCATCCCAAGAACACCATACCTACTGTGAAGCATGGGGGTGGAAACATCATGCTTTGGGGCTGTTTTACTGCAAAGGGGACAGGACGACTGATCCATGTTAAGGGAAGAATGAACGGGGCCATGTATCGTGAGATTTTAAGCCAAAACCTCCTTCCATCAGTGAGAGCATTGAAGATGGAACGTGGCTGGGTCTTCCAGCATGACAATGATCCCAAACACACCGCTCGGGCAACGAAGGAGTGGCTCCGTAAAAAGCATTTCAAGGTCCTGGAGTGGCCTAGCCAGTCTCCAGACCTCAACCCCATAGAAAATTTGTGGAGGGAGTTGAAAGTCCGTGTTGCCCAGCGACAGCCCCAAAACATGTCTGCTCTAGAGGAGATTTGCATGGAGGAATGGGCCAAAATACCAGTTACAGTGTGTGCAAACCTGGTGAAGACTTACAGGAAACGTTTGACCTCTGTCATTGCCAACAAAGGTTATGTTACAAAGTATTGAGTTGAACTTTTGTTATTGACCAAATACTTATTTTCCACCATCATTTACAAATAAATTCTTTAAAAATCCTACAATGTGATTTCCTGGATTTATTTTCTAATTTTTGTCTCTCATAGTTGAAGTGTACCTATGATGAAAATTACAGACCTCTCATCTTTAAGTAGGAGAACTTGCACAATCAGTGGCTGACTAAATACTTTTTGGCCCCACTGTATTGCATGGCTCTGAAAAGTTCCTTATTTAAACACTTACATTTTTGCTCACTTTATTGTATGTTAGACTCAATTTAACAATAATTAAATAGATTATTCTTGCTATAAATCTACATACAATAACACATAATGACAAACTGGAAGTTTGCTTTTTAATTGTTGAAGATTTCGTTTAGACAAAGGATCGAAATCCTTTATTTGGCTATGGCTATTGAATTTAGCTCTGGTGTATACTTTTTTTTTTTTTTGTTGCTCTGCTTACCTATAAAATGTGTTTAGAACAGAGAGCACAGAGCTGGGCTGGGCTTCAGAAGTTTTATTCCCATGAAATGATCAAAGAAATTGGTGTCCAATCACGCTGAGAGACACGAGACAAACGCTGGAGAACTGCATGGTCTGCCCAGCTGTGGTACAGGTATGTATTTATTACATCACGACTGTGAATTTTATACCTGACTGTATATGGATTTTTTTTTTTACATACCTTTGTGGTTGCTAATGCTATTATTGTCCAATCCTGATCCGTGGTTGCAGTTTCACCCCAAACAAATACAGTACAAATTTTGTGGGATTAGTCATGATAGAATAATTTTCTCCCAGGCATATTACAGTTTGGGGAAAGGTGCCCTGTTATCTGAACCCAACATTATAGCAGAGGCAGAGATTTGTGGTCGACCTGCTTTCCAAGGGCCATTAGACAGCGGGGTGCTGTAAGAAACACAGGGAACAGACGAAAGTTATTGACTTTGTTGGAGAAAGGTTTGTGGGAATATTTTCAGCTGTGGATGACGGAGCGAGAATAGGTGCAGAGATTGAATCATCGTGGCCTAAAAACAACCCTAAATACAACAAACCCTTCTATTGCTCAGTTATATTTAGACATTTTGAATAGATTCATCCAACAAATACGTAGTTTCTTTTGGATTAACTCATCATTTTTCATGTTTCTATCTATACTTGACCAAACTAGCCTGCCTTTCAGAGACAATACATTTCATTAACAACACTTAATCACGTTAAATAAAAACATTTTACTTTATAACGAGCATGTTCAAACATCCAATACATTAAAAAACATGAAAATGTAAAATATCAAAATTTGACAACACTAAGTTTCAAGTAATGTATGGAGGTGATAACTGAAAATCAATTGACCGTGCTCCAAACTGGTGGCTCAACAGTATTAGAAACAATATTTACATAAGGCAACTAAGGCCACTACAGCCTGTATAAATAAAGTATTTCATAACACGATAGTTAAGTACTGTCCTTAAAAAATGTACAGAAACAGTTCTCAAGATACAAAATGTAATAAATCGGTAGCATGAAAAACGCAATAAGTCTTTAAATTCTTTCTAGTACCTTAACTTGAAAATCAATTAGATAACACCATATATTAAATTGCAAGCTTACGAATAACAATTATTTTAAAAAGTCATATGCAATTCCACTTACAACTACCCGTCAGAAGAACATTTTTATACATTTTATCTTCATACATATTTTTCTAATTAACATCATAAATCATTTAAAAAATGTATTTATATTGGCATAAACCATTGGCAGTTATTTTTCTACCATTTCTATCTTTTTCTTGGCACAAGAGGTTGTCGTTTTTATAAGAATGCATTTCTTTAGCAACTATCACAAACTGAATAAAAGATTATTGCAACATTTAAAAGCATGAATGTCTAGCATTGGGTTCGATTGTCAAGTGTATGGCATCGGATTGTCCAAATTCTTAAGTATTATGATATTATACTCTGAAGACCTGCCATGTTACAAATTATTTTTAGCGACCTCCTGCTTATGTAACACACTATTTGGTAAAGTGGCATTTCACTCTCTACCCTCTTCTTCCTTTTGAGTCCAGAGAAAAGAGAACCATCCTCGGGATGACTGCTTCTGCCTGGTTCCTCCTGGGCCGATTCCTCTTTTTGGCTCCTAGAAAGGATCATGAACCAAAAGCAAATAATCTATCATGAATCATAATGCTTTTGCAGAATCTGTCTAGTTTATCAGTCAAATCTTAACTTTTTAATACTAGTTAAACTGAAATATTGAGTCAATGCGTTGGCAGTCTAACTGGTTAATACCAATTCTAAATGTGATAGTTAACGCTTTCCCTTTCTAGCTTACCCCACTGTCAAGCCAGTTGTCAAATTCATCACTCATCCTCCTCAGCTGGCGCCCATATTTCTTTGCAGCCCAAAGAGCAGCGGGAGCCGATTGTGATCTGCCACGAAAGGTAGTCCCCTCTCCTCCGCTTTCATTGGCAGGCTCCATGCCATCCTGAAAGTTGTCTTCCTTCCTGCCAACTTGGGAGCATACCTGAGATTCGGAGTACAGCCGAACCCTCCCACCTGTGTGAGCATGATTTAGAGAGAAAGTAGACAGTTTAAGGGTAAAATGTTATTAAATATAAAAGGATCAATTAATATTTTACAATAAGGCTTTGTAGATATGACATTGAGTCTCACCTGGCTGTGGCTGATTTTTATTGTTCCTAATAGGGACATTAGGGATAAATTCTGGGTTGTGTATTGTCACCGCATTATGTCCAAGCCTTTCTTCAGACATTCTTTGTGTTTTGTCCATTTGAGGGATAACTGGTGAGTAGAAAGTAGAGTTTTAGTTATTAATGTATTACATTGCTTTTGTTTTAGAAACTCGTTTTTATTTGGCTTGTATTTACTTACCCCTGAGCAAAAAAATCCAGATTATTTTGAAGCAAAGTGTAGCTAGATAGTTAACATTAGACACAAAATGAACGTAACTTATTATCTAGCAAATCTTAGCTAATCAAGGGAGGACAATTTTCTTTTCCTCTTGCGACTACAATTTTTATCGTCGGTGCCCATTCCCTCATTGCAAGTCCATGAAACCACCAAAACAAGCTACAATTGTTTCTTGTTGATAGAGTTATTGCTATATTTAAGGTTAGTGTAGCTAGTTTGTACCTATTTACTTTTACATCAGCAGGTACCTTGGACAGCACCCGCAACGATAGCGTTAAATAATAACAGATACAGCTCGCTAGCTTAACTATTACTGTAACGTTAATTTTTAGGTAACGCTACAACCGGTAAGCCTATATGACTTACGATTGTCTTTGCACAATTCCAGCTCTGAAATGATCACCAAAATATATTGTTAATCATTGGTGGCGATTTGTTAAAGTGTTTTTTTTATCCGCTAGCTACCTAGCTAACAATAACGGAACCCAAAGCAATGTGCGATGTTGTTGTGGTCTTTTCCGTCGTCGACCACAGCGCTAGTAAGCCTGTTCTCATTCACCCAATCAGATACCGATGACAGTATATTGAGCCAATAAACGCGCGCTGCTAGGGAGAAATGAGTTTGATCAAAACGTAACTGTTGCAAAAGGGATGTGAAAATAAGTCTCGTGACAGTCGTTCAATGCTTGTTTACATACAGATCATTTTCAGGGTTCAGGCTACCTTTAACAAGTACCCTAAAAATTATTTCATAGAAATGTGATAGCATTAGGTCTGGAAAAAGTGGCCTTTCAATATGCATGGGAAGATTATTGGGCTATAAATATATAGACCACATTTGTAATGCACTGAATGACATAAGCTGTGGCCCTCTATAAAATCTCTCCATATCACTTTATTTAAATTTATGGAATCCAAAATAAATGGTCAACATTCAAAGTCAAAAGAAAAATGCCAGCACGTTTTGTGTATAATGGAGGGTGGTGTGCTGTAATTTACTGGATGATTTTTCCCCACAACGACGAAAGAATCAATGAAATCTTGCACCATAGGGGGGCCATATCTGACCATGGGTGTTGCCATGTTTTGTAATGGTTATTCTTTAGCAGCATCTAGTGGTAAAACAATCATATTGTGCATCTATTTCACTAAAGATAGAAATGAAAATGACTGTGTTACGGGTGTGTTCAAATAGACAAGCTTGCTTAGAACATGTTCAAAGAGTAGGCCTAAGTCAACTTCTAGTTTCTGACCGTCAATAGCTACCAGCCATCAAAATTGAATCAAAGAATAGCTGATATTTAAATAGATTGGTCTACAAGTTTACTGTTCAACTACAACATTAACCTTACAATAGGGGTTCATTGTACAAAACTGGTGGATTTGGATTTTGTTTGATTGTTGATCCTTAGACTAAAGTACACACTAGTTTGCATCAATTTTGATTCATTGTGCCTTCCCTAGTTTTAGTCTAACTTTTTTAGACATCTTCAGATCAAATCAAAGGCACATCATTGCTGTGAGATACTCTATACCACCCAGCACAATCAAATGTTTTTATGGAAGACAGTTTGTAAAGCCATGGTCCATTCATTTCCTTATCTTATTTTATTTTAATATAATTTTAGTCAACGAGGCTAAACAGACCTACTTTTAGTTTAGTCGTTGTGGTACTCTTTTTCCAGTTACTTTCTTACATTGCTATCTAATAGTTTTGATCTTTACCCTTCACAAAAATAGGCATTGTCCATTATTTCCATGTCACCAGTGGCGTTCAGTGTGCCTATAACTTTTATTATCTGGGGAGGTACAGATACATCAGTCTGTTTCCATTTGAAACAATGAGCAGCAGACACATGGTGTGACAACTGTATGATTAGCTTACATTGTATAACTTAAAAAAAAGCAAAATAACCATAGCCCTGGTCAATACCAAAATTACAACAACAAACCACGATGCATTAAAAAAACATAATTCCTTGCTCAAAACAAACTGATATGTCTCTGTAGGGGGGCTTGTTAATTGTTGATTACTTTTTTCATCTAACTTTTATGCAATGAAGACGGAAGTCTAGTCAGTGATATGCGTTTTTAATGATAAACACTATGATATTCAGTTTGCCATGGTAGTCAGTGTAAGCTAGGCCTGTCACTTTGAAGCCTCTTGACCTACACTGGAATAATAGGCCACCAATGGGTTGGCCAAGCTAGGAACCTATCCGACTTTTACAGAGTTCTCTGGTTAGTAGCTCTGCCATAACTTTACCTAAAAGGGTTAATTAAAGAGAAGTAACCTTCGTTTTTTATATATATAAAATATGTTATTCAAATGTATCCAATATTTAATGTGCCAATTTACCCTGAATTGGGCTTCGTTTCAGATATTGTTAAATATTCTGTGGATTGTTTGGTGGCCTATAGCCAGCAAAACTACACAAATAATCTTCTATTTCGTTTATGTTTTAGGCCTATCAGTATCTCTTGAAATATTGATATTAATGTAAGGTTAATGTAGCAACATTCTGGGAGAAACATTGTTCATTTGTGGTGTCGACATCTCATGCGCAGTAGGTGTGAACGCAAGCCGCGCGTATCGAACGGTTTTCCAACGTCTCCTCCCCTGGCTCTGCAGTCCTCACTGTCAAGATCTGCTTTTCCTTCTGTCTCTTTCTTATGTCAAAACCTACCCACTGCGAAAATAAGAGAGGGGTTCCATTTGCTTTATCCTCTTCTATCACAACATCTCTCAGCGCCTCAATGCTCTGCTGATGTGAGTGTTTTGGATTGCATCTTCTAAGTCTTTCTCCATTCATTCATTCACACCCATGTGCATTCATGTTCTATCCTTTGCGTGTAAAACAGCCTAGCTCAGAAAAAAAGGTTTTCTATAAACGTTTTTTTTCGTCAGTGAAACAAACGTAGCTTTTATTTATTTTTTATTTATTTTTTTAACCTTTATTTATGCTATTGTACATTGTTACCATTATTGTCTATTCCAAGAGGAGAGCACTGTCAATAATTGTACTCATTAAATACACATTAACAATCGCACACACAGAAGACAGTCTTAAAAATCCTTCGAGATTTTTCTGAAATAGTACAGAATACCACGCAAGGTAATAGAATATAAAGGACCTATCCGGCAGTTTGCAAAGGATTGCTATGACTGAGAAATTGAGACACCCTGAAAGCAACGCGTCCTCTCCAAGATCCAGCGCAGAAACACCATTGATAATTTGCTTATATAGACTAAGTGGTACAGTCAGTGGAGCCTACTGGGTATGTATAAGGAATTAACAAATAATACAGTAGAAGGCAACACTTTGTGAGTACAGTAAGAGCGAGCACTATAGTAATGCGCAACTTAACGCGATGGTGGTATAATTTGGTCAATGGTCTTACGCATCACTTTTTCTCATAGGAAACATGCTGTTTCAGGAAATTAACAACTTGGGCACTGAAATGTTAATATACACATATTTTTTCTATCCTGTGTAATGCAAAAATACCGCGTTTTTTTTGTTTGTTTTTGTTTTGTTTTACAATATACTCGAATATTTCAATGGGGGCTAGCTATTTCAGGTTGGGTTTTGACACTTGGGAAGTTTTAGCTTTTTTCATCAAATTTTACGTGACAACTGGCTTCACATGACTCTTTGGTTTCGTTTTGTGTTCCAGTATCTCAGCATAGCAGGATAACTTGTCCTTCCAGAGCCTTGATGAGGTTGATCTGTTAAGACCACTGTTTCACTCTGCCAGAACCAAGCAGGTGAGTTGCAATTCTTACTTGTCATTGATAACATGTGTTTCAACGTATAATAGAAATATGTAGCCAACCCTATACATTTTTCCATATGATTAAGCAGTTTATGTTGGTTTTGATATTTAATTGTATTGAGTATATACACTCTTCTTTATAACCACCTAAACAGCTCAGATCAAATGCTCCTGCGTCAGAGTGTGCACATTCATTCTGAAATTGGTTTAAGCAACAATTTCTATTACCAACATCTCAATAGTTTGTTGTTAGGGGGTTTCCTGCACTTGTATTGAAGTTGTCTAGATCTCAGGACCAGGGTCCCATTCTTTTGATTTGGATGTTGGTATTTGATCAACTCGCTCCTCCTGCCCTTGCTCCTCCTGTGTTTATTCTTAGTGAGTAGATTTGTGAAAGTCACTGTGTTGAGCTTTCCCGTGTTATTGTGTCCTAAGTATGATATGCCATGCACCAAAAGATATTTAGATTCCTAATGACATTTTGCTATAAATGTGAGCCTCAGGCAACTGGGTTACAGAGACAAGTTTGTACTTTTGTGTGATCCTTAATATTACACATAATAAGCTCTTCTTAGATGTAAACATGAGTTTAACATGTTTTTAAGTAGTCAGTGAAAAGTGTACCACAGGATTGAAGATTATTCTCAAGGCTCAGTGAGGGAAGGAGAGTTGGAGCTTGCGTAGATGAGAAGCCATTTCTTTTTCTGCGTTCTTGCTTCTCCTCATTTTGAATGGTGAAGGGGTTTTCAATTGGATTAGTAGTGTTTCAGTGCTTCTCATCCTGGATGCTTCTGTTATTATTAGCTTAGGCACTTCAATGAAGCATAATTGCACACAGCAACACAAAGCAGCGATCAAATGACTGCTATTCGAGATTGTGTTCTCAAACGACTGTTTGTTTTGTTTTTGGTATCTGGCTTTATCAGTTTTAAAGACAGTACAGATATACATTTACACAGGCTGTGTTAATATTGCAAATCCAAAATCCCCTTCGGTAGTCAGGATTCTGCTTTCATTTTGTTAATAATTGTGTGTTGTTTTTGACAGAATCAACTGCATCCAAAAACAAGGCAATGTTTCTGTGCATAGGATATCCAGTTATGATTTAATGAATATAAATATGGAGGTGGATTTTTCCTCTTTTGTCCTAAAGTGATGATGATCTCATAATAAATGTTGCCTTCCTATTTGGTGTTTTGGCCTTGTGATCCATGGAGTCGCAGAGGCATTATGATTTATCAACGGATATTCATAAATTGACCTCAGGGTCTTTTTGTGTTTTTTTTTATCTGCTGTCTCTTTGTGTATTATTTATCACTTGCAGAAGTGTGAAAGGAGCTCTGGTTATCTTTCTACAAATTACATGAACCCCTTTTCTGACTTGTTTGGATTTGAATGGTCCCACTTCCCCGTCCCACACCATGCTGGTTTCCTATTCTTGTTTATGTGCCCTAAAATTTGACTTTGTCTGTTGAGGATCAGAACTAGATAATCAAACAATGCTGATTGTTAGTTATTTTTAAGATATTCAAGTGTTGTTATTCTTAGTTTTCACAGTTTTTTTGTAAACTCATCCTCTTTGTCCTCCAGTAGCTGTCTATGGTCCTGATCTGCATGCTTACTCCAGATGTCGGAAATCTTGCTGATCAACAATTCATTGAAACTGCTGAGCAGCCTGCAGACCTGAGAATTTGTAGACCTAGGAAGTGCTATTGATGTGACTCATCAAACTGAAAGCACAACTTAAGTTGTCGGCTTCGGCCTCCACTCTCCAGTGCATGGGGACTACATGGAAAGCTTCAAATTAGCTTACCCTTTGCCTTTCTAGCTCTCTCTTGTTCTTTCTTGTGATTGATCACACACACACACACACACACACACACACATACACACACACACACACGCAAACACTCATCCCCCCGTCCCCGTCCCCCTGCTCTGTCTCTCTCTCTCTCTCTCTCTCTCTCTCTCTCTCTCTCTCTCTCTCTCTCTCTCTCTCTTTCTCTCACACACCCACTCATTCTCTCACTTATTTTCTTTCTTTGCTAATTTTCGTGCAGATGTTGCTGCTATTGGTCGCTGTGCATCAGGGCTCCATAAGCATTATCACAGTTGCCTAGGTTGTTTTATTTGCTCTTCCTAGAATAAAGCCAGGGCACAGATTTCAGACAGTCCAAGTCAAAATGTAATATGTCCAAAACGTTGGACGTAACATGTCCAAAAACTCAAACTATGTCAGACGTTACCCAAGATTTCTCACCTAGTCTATCCCTTTAGCATTAGGCTTAGTTAGTGTGGATACTTTTGTACTTTTCAATGGTGCGCCCACATTGATTCCATCTCTGTTCTATAATGCACAACTATGCCATTACAGATTCACAAACTACAACAATTCATAGACTGAGATTTTAAATGAGAAAGTCCACCAACCGTTACTGAGACACTGCCAGGGGAAGAATGTTAGTTTTTGGTTGGCAAGTGGCTCATTTTGCAGAAAATGTGTCTCCCAGCTTCTGACCATTGCCATTTTTCCAGGGGGCCTCAATTTGCCTTTGCTTTCTCTATGCACCTTAGGGAATGCATTTGCTTTCAAAGATCAATGTGACATTGATGTGGTAACCCCACGTTTAAGAAAATGTGTATTAGATGCACAATAATACTCGACTGATTATGTCATTATTTAGCGTGGGCCTGGCATGTAAAGGAAGTGTAATCACTAAAATAGCATGAGCACGCTTGCTCTGCTCCTCAACCGCTGTTTGGGATTATTCTTTTAGGACAATGAACACTGCAGTTAATCTGTTGCTAGACAGTGGCGTGAATATGAATGTGTGTGCACATGTGAGCAGCATGTAAAAAGCAGCAGTCGACAGCTTTGGGCATTCATGATCGGAATTGTCTTCATGTACATGGTGAATTATCCTCTGGCCCATTATAGTTGTATGCAGTTGTATTCACGTCTATGTGTTTGGTGCTTCACGGATGTTTTTAATAAGACTTTTGAAACACAATGCAGGGCTCCCCAATCACAGATAAAACCTAGGTCACAGTGACAGTATGAACAGATCATTTACGCTACCAACAAACACCTTTTTGGGTTCATTTTGGATCTTGTCAAAAGACATGTAGTCTAAGCGTAGTGCTCTACAATACCACGGCCAAGCCTACGTCTTTTTGTGCCCTGCCCCCATTCCCATCCCACACTTCAAAGCCAAGTCTTCATCCCTCTTTCCTCCCAGGATTTATTCCTCCCCACCCCACCACCACCACCCGATCCCTATACTTTCTCACTGTATTCTCACTTTTTCCATTCCATTCCGTTCTATTCAATTTCTCTCACCAAACCTCTCTCCCTCTATGCTATCCACATGTGCATGTTGTAGATAATAGGGAGACATTTGAAATTAGTTTAATGGGAAGAAGGAGATTTGAAACGCAGCGCTGTAATAGGGATTCTACAAAGGCCTTGCCTGTCTCTTTCTGCCTGTTATCTCCTTATGCTGTGATCGGAAATGCGGCTGAATAAAAGCAGGACAATATGAATTATTCACAAATTGTTAGTTATTAAATGAACTCCTTATCATTCATGTTGCGAAACGGATTCTTCCCAAAACTTTTTTTGATAACCGTTTTTGACCATCTACCAGACCGCTTAATTCAAGTTTGCAGAGTGGGATTTTTATTCTTTTAATATGTGACACACAGCTTGTGTGGTCCTCTGGTTTCTTGTCTGGTTAAAAAATAGAACTAACGTTACTTAGGATTATTACCTATTAAGAAGTTTAAATAATTCAATACTTCCATATATACATTTAGCCAGCAGTCATGCAGTGTACATAGAACTTAAAACGTGGAATGAAAATATTTACTATAGGCGGGCTTTCTCTGTTAAAGAGGTGAACGAGTACAGGAAAACCACGGAGGTCCTTACGACCATGCCTTGGAGGGACTCTGCGGTTCGAGATAGAAAAAACACAAGCCCCAACGCCAGGCTCATGCAGCCCTCTACCACAGCCCCAAGTCCTCTTGATGTGTCTGCACAGTCGGGGTTGACCTGCAGGTGTTCTACGCCGCGGTCTTAATGGGCTCGCCCAGTCATTAGCATGCTGCACTCATTTCCTCATGCTGTGGGAGTTCTCGCTGCGAGAAGCCCCATAGTCAAACCTGGAGAGAGAACAAATGCCTTTTTAATACATTATTAACGTGCATCGTCAAGGTGGTTGATGTAGCTGACTCAATTGGTCCTCGGTGTAATGTAGTACCTATTTTTAATTGAATGGATCTAACGGATAACCCTGAAATCTGCTAACATGGGAATGTGTCAATTATCAGCTTCTGTATTGACGAATTTCCATGATCTATGTTGCTTGGCGTGGCAGGAGGAATTGGATTTCTGTCACAAAGCATGAAGATAGAGTGGAGGTTAGGTTGAAATAGCCTGCTTGGGGGAAACGTGGCAACATAACTGTCTAAAACAGTGGAGCTTTCTGACAAATTATTTGTCATGTTATCCATTTAGTAATCCATTTGTTAAAATGCATAATGTAAATGAGGTTCATGGATGTGCATGACATTTGTATGTACAGTAGCTTGGGCATTGACTGAATTTTTGTTTGGCTTTATATTTTGGTTATCATTCACAAATTCCTTGGTATGATGATATGGTGTTGTGTGTGTAGGTTTGTATGTTTATTGTTTGGTTTAAGGATTAGAATGGACTTGAAGTTAGTGAATGGCAGAATGTTCCCCTCACAGAAACACTTTCTCTCCTCATCAAACCCAATCGTCGGAACCCCTGAAAGTTTTTTTTCCTCCAGTTAGTATCGATTTCATCTTTAAACCATGCAGGATTTGTCTCCGTGTTGTACGACTTAGAGGTCCAGCAACCTCATTGTTGACCTTTTCCCAGAGCATTTCATTTTTGTTCCATGCTTGAACAACCTCGGTTTTCAAGAGGAAATCAGTGAACCAATGCAATCAGAGTTGGCTTTGAGGCGGAGAAGTACATTCTGTTGTGACACAGAGGTCTTGTCTCTGTCTTACCATTTGACCCCGAGTTCCGTGAATGACATGGGACTGTTGCCTTTCAGGACCGGGCTGTGTGTCACTGTGCACATACGTGCTCACTCTTGACATCTCAGCGCATGAATGCTTTTGGGAATTTTCACATCAAGGTTTTCAGTATGCCAGCAATGCTCAAACCAGGCTCCTACAGCTTAAGGTTATGTTGAGTGCTAAGGAAAGTAATTATGCAAGCTGGCTCTGTCACCCACGACTAATAAACTGTCAGCTGGATAGCATCGCTGACCACTGATTGGCACAAACTCTGCCACCGCTGCCCGAAGGTTATCTCATGGTACTATATATAGGGTCTGCATCATGCATCATGCACTGTGCAGTGTTCTGTGTTTTGGGTGGCTTGATTTTATTTTCCTCTGGTAATATGGTGGACAGGAGATGGGGGGGGAAACAACATACTTTAATATAGCTACGTTATTCAGCTCCGAGTGTTTGGGCCTTTGTAATGTGGTTACAAAAACACCAGGTGTCTTTTTGGATCAACACTGCTTCCTTCTCACAAAATAGCCTTTGTGTTATTGTTTGTGCTACAGTCAAATATAATGTTGTTTGCATTGTTTGCAAGCAGTGGTATGAGGTTGTTATAATATGAATAATAGTCCAACAGTGAGCAAAGTGACGAGTCCTGGCTTGCGTGTAGATAAAGGCAGAGGCAAGCAATATGACGAGGTGTAATGCTGGAGAGGCCACTCTATTGCCTCGGGATACTTGAGCTTGTGTGTGTGTTTATGTGTGTGCGGGTGTGTGTGCTTGTGTGTGTGTGTGTGTGTGTGTGTGTGTGCATATTGTGTGTCTGTGTGTATATCGCTGTTGTACGGAAGCAGAGGCGTCGTTGCTCATCCATGCATGATCCATACTCTTATATAAAGCGCAGCTCTACCGTGACCTTGAAAAAAGAAAAAAAGCACTTGCTCATGCTGCAAAAGGTACTGTTCGTTTTTACCACTGTGCTTTGCATTTTGACACCTTTGTGATTAGCACAGAGGTAACAGGAGAATGATTAAGGTTAGACCAATGGAGACTAATTAAAGTTCATGGCGTCATATGTTCAGGATTACCGTGGTCATTTATGCCCAGAGACTTCAGAGTAAATCAGTCTGCATTCAAACTGCTTGCCTGGACTAAGTTGATGCTATCAAGATAACACTGGCTCTGACCAATCCAGCCAAATGGTTCCCTCTAGATTAATAGTGCATCAAATTACTAAACGACTATCGCAAATGATGATGTATTTTACGAAGAGGGTTGCTAACATCTAAAACAGTTGTCCCTAATTCAGGAAAGGTACTTACATGGTTGAGTGGTTTTTACTGTTTCCGTGCACTCCGTGGGTTGGAAGGCAATGTTTATCTCGGAAACACACTCTAAATCCAGCTTTTCCCCTACCAGGATTAGCATAGAGGCCCTTACACATAAAGTTAAGCTTTCATCAATATGCTATTTCCACTCTGTTTCACTGAATATATTTTCTCTTCTTTTTTTCTTCTTGTACTTTCAGACGTGTGACCTGAATTTGGGTGTCTTCGCTCTCCTCCTGCCGCTGCCATGCCTATCCACCTGACCCTGTCTCCACCCATCACCTCCTGCCTGTCCACCTGCTCCCTCCTGCTTCTCCTCTTGGCCTTAACTCACTTCTCCCAAGCCAGCTCGGACCATGCCCAGAGCTCGGCGCCCGGTAACTGCTCTGGCGAGGACGCCTGCTCTGAGGGGGTTGTCCTTCCCTTGTGGAACCCCCAAAACCCCTCGGTGGGGGACAAGGTGGCGCGGGCCATTGTCTACTTCGTGGCCCTCATCTACATGTTCCTCGGCATGTCCATCATCGCCGACCGCTTCATGTCTTCCATCGAGGTCATCACCTCCCAGGAGAAGGAAATCACCATCAAGAAGCCCAACGGGGAGACCACCACCGCGACCGTGCGCATCTGGAACGAGACGGTGTCCAACCTCACCCTCATGGCCCTGGGCTCGTCCGCCCCCGAGATCCTGCTCTCGGTCATCGAGGTGGTCGGCCACAAATTCGAGGCGGGCTCCCTCGGCCCCAGCACCATCGTGGGCAGCGCCGCCTTCAACATGTTCATAATCATCGCCATCTGTGTGTACGTGGTGCCCGACAACGAGACCAGGAGGATCAAGCACCTGCGCGTGTTCTTCGTCACCGCCGCCTGGAGCGTGTTTGCCTACATCTGGCTCTACCTCATTCTGGCCGTCATCTCCCCGGGGGAAGTCGAGGTTTGGGAGGCGGTCCTCACCTTCATGTTCTTCCCGCTGTGCGTGGTGCAGGCCTGGATCGCCGACCGCCGCCTCCTCTTCTACAAGTACGTCCACAAGCGCTACCGCGCCGACAAGAACCGCGGCATCATCATCGAGACCGAAGGCGACGGCATGTTCACCAAGATGGACATGGAAATGGACGGCCAGGGCGTCAACTCCCACCCCCACCCCAAGGATGTGTTGGACGGCATGCTGGAGGGGGTGGAGGAAGGCGGGGGGCTGGGGGCCGGCCCGGACGGCGACGACGAGGCGCGGCGAGACATGGCGCGCACCCTCAAGGAGCTCAAGCAGAGGCACCCGGAGAAGGACATGGAGCAGCTCATTGAGATGGCCAACTACCAGACGCTGGTCCAGCAGCAGAAGAGCCGGGCCTTCTACCGCATCCAGGCCACCCGGATGATGATCGGGGCGGGGAACATCCTGAAGAAGCACGCGGCCGACCAGGCCAGGAAGGTGGTGAGCTGCCACGAGGCCAGTGGCCAAGAGGAGGACCCGCACACCATCTACCTGCAGTTCGACGCCACTCACTACCAGTGCTTCGAGAACTGCGGCTCGCTCAAGCTGGCCGTGAGACGCCATGGAGGAGAGGCTGGCTGTACTGTCAAGGTAAGAGGCCAACAGGCTATGGAGCTGCGTCTTTTCTGAGGGGTGCTCGTTTCAGTTCCGTTTCCGCCGCGTAATTGTATGAGAAGGCGCTTGCGTTGTTGTGTCTCGGCTGTGTATCAATGCAAGATCGTTAGAGTGACCAACGATGCCTTAAAGGATAACAAACGGTCTCCTAACATTTATGCCTAAATGATGACACTTTGTGCAACGATTACTGAGTGAACCGATTGTAGTTTGGTAAGCAGGTCTTCCCCTTGTCTCCACAGGTGGATTACCGCACAGAGGACGGCACAGCCAACGCCGGCTCCGACTATGAGTTCGCAGAGGGCACCCTCGTCTTCAAGCCGGGTGAAACAGTGAAGGAGATGACGGTGGGCGTCATCGACGACGACATCTTCGAAGAGGACGAGCACTTTTACGTGCACCTAAGCAACCCCCGTATCGCGCACCGCGCCGAGGTCTCCATCCTCGAGCCCAGCGCCATCGCCACCGGCAACAGCTCAGTGGGCGGCGGCCTGTCTCCCTATGTGACCCCCAAGGCAGCGCTGGGAGTCATCCACACGGCCACGGTCACCATCTACGACGACGACCACGCAGGGATTTTCACCTTCGAGAGCGAGTCCATGAGGGTCAGTGAGAGCGTGGGCACCATGCAGGTGAAGGTGCACCGGACATCCGGGGCGAGGGGCAAAGTGGCACTGCCTTATCACACTGTGGAACACACAGCCAAGGCTGGGGATGACTACGAGGAGGTGGCGGGAAAACTGGAGTTTCAGAATGACGAGACCATGTGAGTAACGAGGTTCATGCCCCTTTAGGGTTTCTGTTACATCGCCAGCAGCCTGGTGTCATTTGCTCTCCACCCATCACATCAAAATGGCGGCGTTTCATCACTCATGATCGTAATGTATATTATTAGAAAATGGTGGATAAGACAAAAGATCTAGAAAAAACAAGTACAGTCTAATAATGAAGCAGGGGATAAAATGGGAGGACTGCTACACAAACAGATAAACAACTAGAAGGGATGAAAAGGCGGACTGAGAAGAATTACGGTGCTAGAGCATGGGGGATTTACATCCGAGTTCATTTAGTGTAATGAGTAAATAATGGGTATGTAAGGGGAGTAGTGGGAATTCCTTAATTTCCACAAAGAGAAGGAAAGAAACAGGAGACCAGTGTTGGAAAACACAGCGAAAGAAAATTTACTAGACTTCTAGGGAACACACAATCTCTGCTAAGGCTCCACTTGGTGCATCGTTGATGTAAACGCTAATGTGTTCAATTTGCTTTTCTTTCATGCACCTTGAAACAGTTCTATGTACAACAATCGTATTTGAAAAAAAACAACCACAACAACACGTTTTGCTTTGGAGCACATCCTAAACCAAAATTCTTGTTAGCTGTCAGAGAAAGGTATCGATGTATTGAACTGACATCCTTGTATGTGTCAAGGAATTTGACAGCTACATAATACACCCAAACCCCTTGCACATGTTTTTTTTGTGTGGCAGTGCTATTCTTTTGCTTGGCTGTAGCTGCAGCTTTGGGATTAAGGGACCAACATTTTACGAGCCAAGTTTCTATCACTGAATGGTTTTTTGAAATGTCTTAAGAGGGACACCTGACAGATGTAGCAGCAGAGAGGCAGGTAACAGGCCGGGGGTAGAGGAAGGTAGAGGAGGAGTGTGCAACGAGGAGAGAGGCTTGTGCATGTGCCGCACTGGTCGTCTCTAGGTGTATCGTAGGCAGAGTTGCCTGAATGATGAAGAGGAACGCTTCACAGAGTGCTGTGTGGGTGGGTGTGTGTGTGTGTGTGTGTGTGTGTGTGTGTGTGTGTGTGCGTGCGCGCGCGCTCTGCGTGTAATGGTGTGACGAGAGAAACGGAGGTAATCAAGCCTCGGTGAAAAGTGCCGTGTGTATACGTGCGTCGAACATGTGGGCGGAAGGACTGGACAGGTGCATGTGTCGTCTATTCATGTGAGGAGGATTTCAGTGTCTGCGTGTGGGTGTATTGTGTGGGTTGCTTAAGTGGAGGAGTGGGCAGGCAAATGTTTTGTCATAAGACTATTCTTGTTCCAACGCAGAGATATAGTCTCACTCGTCGTTTATGTTGATGTGACTGCGCAGTTGAAAGTGTGTGTGTGTGTGTGTGTGTGTTTGTGTGTGTGTGTGCGTGTGCGTGTGTGTGTGTGCGTGTGTGTGTGTGCTTGCGTGTGCGTGTGTGTGTGTGTGTGTGTGTGTGTGGTGGGGGGGGCAGGGGGGACCAGACAATCGATGCTCCCTCTCTCAATCAGCGAATCTAGCCCTTCTTTAACAGGCTTTCGCCATTGTCTGTTGTTTCTGTGTGCTGGGTTTGGGAATGTGCCAGTATGTATGGACGCAAGAGTGACCATGGAGGAGAACAAGAGGAAGAGGCCAAGTTTGTAGACAACTAATAAGGAGCCAAGAGGAATGGGCTTAATTTCAAGCATGCTGTTTACCGCAAAATGTGCCTCCCAGTTCTGAGCTTCAGTAAATAGATTGGGATTTGCTCACACAAACCTCCAACCCCCTCCAAGCAGTGCCAAGTAGAGACAGAGCACTCTTGTACGCTCTGTATTTATGGATTAGGGAAGGATCTTTACATAAAACCTCTGCCTATTTGGCTATTTTTGTATGCCTGTTTGTATATTTTTCTGAGTGTCTGTTTCTGTCAGCTGCTTAAGAGTGTGCAGCCAATGACTACAGCTGCGCATGTAAGCATGTGTATGTGTGTGTGTGTGTGTGTGTGTGTGTGTGTGTGTGTGTGTGTGTGTGTGTGTGTGTGTGTGTGTGTGTGTGTGTGTGTGTGTGTGTGTGTCATTCAGTGTGAGGCAGAGGAAAGCAAGCCCTAAACAATAGGATGAATCAGTGGGAAATGGGGAAAGAGGCCGGTTATATAACTAGAGATCAAACACAGGAGTAAGACACCCTCTTGAGGGGAAATCAATACCTCCGTATTCTTTACTACTCACAGTCTTTTTAACTTGATCGATAAGCACCTGACACACACACACACACACACACACACACACACACACACACACACACGCACACAAACGCACAGACACACAGTGTTAATGTTTTTATGCTTTGAACACATTTTACTTTGAAGATTGTCTGAGAACATTGAGGGGAGTAAAAGGTCTGTTCTATTTAAGTCATCTAGGCTGCATGCTTTGCTGAGGTGAAAAGCTCAGATTTCCATTGTCTCTGGCTCTGACTCTGGATATCTTCAAGGCTTCTATCTCTTGTTTGTTTGCCGACTTTTCATAGTTGCCTCTGTTCTATGCATCTCTTTGTCTTTGCTTTTCTCAGTACCTCACTCCTCTCATTTTTAAAGTTGTTTTTGTGTAAAAGAGTGCCACATAGTATATTGTAGGGTTACAACAACAAAAAATGACAAATTTGATGGTGTTAAATAAATACATTTTAGTCACAGGCACTCATGTTTTGTAGGCAATAGCGGACCTAAAATGGGGAGCCAAGAGACATTTTGCAGGATCGTATTCTGCTTGACACCTAAACTAAATGGTTCTAAATAAATAAATAATAAACTGCTAAATAGACATGATTCTTGGTCCTTGGCCATTTTGGACAGTTGTCGCCTATCTTCAGAGTATTTCAAAATGAATCATAATCCCAGCTTCTCCTTCCAAGGTTAATGCTTCAAATAAATGTATTTTCAAAATTCATTATCAATCGGGAAATCGTACACGTAACACAAAACACATTTCAAATGACAGGTAATGTTAGTAAGAGAGGGAATAACGTGACCACTAACATGTTCTGACGTTTCAAAGATAAATAAGCATTTATTCATTTGAGAAGAGCTCTAGATTGGGGAAAATGTTTCCCCGTGGTGGTGACAGCTTTGATTAGCATTTGAAGCCTGTTTGTTTTCTATTAGTAGGCCTATGTTATTCCAAGCTTTTTCAGCAAACATCAAAAGTGGTCTCAGATCTTTCTTTTTTATCACTCTCTTTCCTGTCCTTCTCTCTCTCTCACTCTCTCTTTCTATCTTAATCACACACACGCACGAACGCACGCACACACACACACACACACACACACACACACACACACACACACCCTGTGGCATAAGGTGTAGCTGAGCGAAGAAGTCAAATCAATGCCACAAATGTTACATTCTGGGTGTAAGCGTCCAACCTAATGATTGGTTAGTTTGTTTCGTTTCGGTTTGATGGAATTTGTGAATAATTACAGGGCGGGTAAATAGGGGAGAGACAACAAAATGAACAAAAGTGCTTTCCTAAACCAAGTGGGCCAGGGATTCAAGTGTTTATTTTTCGCTGTGCAGGCACTCCTCTGTACACTGTTTTCCCTGCCTTAATGAGGACCAGGCAAGCCTCAGCAGGCAGTGTTGGGTGACCTGCGCCACCCCCTACCCAAGCCCCCCACCCAAGCCCCCCAACCAACCCCCACACCCCCCACGCCCCTGTGCCCTCCTCCCAGCCCCTGCATGACACACCAGAGACGCTGCTCCATATCTCTCCCGCTCTCATCTGTCCTGACCGTGGAGAAGGGAGCGCCAGGTTCTTTTGTCCTGCTTCCTGTTCCGTGGGGTGCGCTGTATCTTTTTCACCTTGCCCTGCCTGCCTCTTGCCCGCTTTATGTCAATCAACCGCTGTCCCTTTGTCGGGTCTGTCACGCGTGTTTCCGTGGATCAAATGAAGCATTAACTACATCGATATTCCAGCCCTGTCT
The DNA here is from genome assembly GCA_017639675.1 of Aplochiton taeniatus. Lineage (NCBI taxonomy): Eukaryota > Metazoa > Chordata > Actinopteri > Galaxiiformes > Galaxiidae > Aplochiton > Aplochiton taeniatus. The sequence continues at coordinate 14,920,717 of CM030177.1, forward strand.
TTCAGTCAATCCTCTCATCTTTTCAGTGCCTCCATTGGCACAGGTTTTTCCTCTGGCGTTAGCCAGGTTGTGACGTTTCGCTGCTTAGTAAAAGCCGTACCCCCCCACCCCTCCCCCACCCATTCTACTTCTGCTAGCCAAACCGCTGCCTGTGTGGGTCCAAGCCAGTGTGTATGGATGGACATAAATAGAGCCGCCCACACATCGTTAGGGAGACGGAGGGAGAGAGAGAGAGAGAAACAGTCTTGATGCGAAAGTGCCGGGGAATGTGAAGGAGCTGAGGCAAACACATCGGCTCCCACTGAGATCCACTAAAGAGAGCACCCCACCCCACCACAGCCTCACATTTACCAACTCAGACTCAATTTGGTGCGCATACGTGCTTGCCTCACATTGTGGGGCTACAATGCATTTTGTGCATGAGTGAGCAGCAGATTTAAGCCTTATGATGCCAACACACACACACACACACACACATTTACCGTCACCCACCAACACTATTATCTACATCACAACCACCAAGCAAACGAATGCCCGTACCGCTATTCGCTATCCAGCAGTGGCCTGTACTGTTCCCCACACTGTTTGAGACTAGGGTCCAGTGCGTGGGACTGAAGCTGTGGCATGTTACTTACTGCTGTTATTTATTCAGGTTTATTTATGTTTCGCCTGTGGCCACGGTATCCCTACTTACTCAAACAAGCGGCATGGAAATCGTGTACCTAGTGTCAGACATCTTCTCGAGAAATGGAAGTGAAAGGGCTGATTAGGGACACGGACATGGACTGTCTGCTCTGCCATGTTCTATGCCTTGACAGTTGATTCTACTCTGCTAGGTTCTACTATACCAAGTCTAGCCATGGTGGCTTGTGGCACACTGACACCACCTAGTCTGTTGGTTGCGTGTTAGAAGGTTCTGTTGGTAGTGTATGACAGGGGGGGGGGGGGGGTCAAAACAGAGGACATCGCTGTGTATGCTACCATGATTGTCAAATTGTATCATTGCTTTCATGTTTGGTTTTTTGACAAAGACTTCCTGAATGTATGGGCAATGTTGTTATTTATTATTTATTTATATATTCATCAGTTATTATTCTATTATTTGTGTCTAAATAGCCTAAATGGAATTATATTTCTTTAAGAGTGTGCAATAATTTAACCTCGTCTAAATATTTGATTACCATGAAAAGCTTGTGACACTGAATTATACAGTATGAGTATGAGATACTCCTCTCTTAAAAGGTTCAAATCAATCCTGCTTGTGTCCTGAAAGAGGAAATGTTAAACTGACGAGAGGATTTTTTCTCTGTTTTAACTGTAATTGATTATTCAGGCCTTGGCATGAGCCTAGTTGTTATCACTTAAATCGTCTCAATGGTATATAAACTGTGCGTATAAACCCTATCAGACCGAGCGTCAAGCAATTTACAGTTTGAGGCTTTGATCAGATGGGTGCGATTGGGAGTAATTTTTCTTTCGCTTGGGAGTAGAGAAGACAGGTAGGTGATGGATTGGAAGCATGCCGGCACGGCTATTAACACGAGCACCTTTCTCGTTTGAATCCTGTAAAACGAACCCCCCTCCACCTATCACCCCCTGGCCCCCAACACACCCCCTCATCCCACACCCCCTCTTTGCTCCCCTCATATCTTCCTGTCTCCCTGCCTTTCGCCCACACATTACTCGGTTAAACAATTAGGGAGTACAGGGGTGTATGATTCCTACCTCAGGGAAAGGAACTGGATGAAAATTAATTACATTCTTCATCTTATCATACCTCAGATCTTCTCTCTCTCTCTCTCTCTCTCTCTCTCTCTCTCTCTCTCTCTCTCTCTGTCTCACTGTCTCTCTGTCTGTCTCACTGTCTCTCTGTCTCACTGTCTCTCTGTCTCACTGTCTCTCTGTCTCTCTCTCTCTCTCCCTTCTCCCTTCGCGCCTCTATTTCTGTGTAATTACGACAGGGCTCTTTTTCAGGGGTTGTTCCCCAAAGCCCTCCTCTCTCTCCCCTCTCTGCTCTTCCATAATATTCTCTCACCACATCAGCAGCCCTTTCTCCAAACCATTCTATCTAGCTGATGCATTCCACTGCAAAAAAGTGGCTTGGATGCACAGAGAATCCACTGACATCTCTTGGAGAAACCTTCTTCCACATATGGGAAGGTTTAGAAAGGCTAGAGGTTTACAGAGAAAAAGTAAAAGGAAAACAACGGCCTAGGCGAAATCATTGATCTCGGCCGGTGAGAATGGCTGACATCGGCAAAGTTCGTTTTCTGTTGAGAAACACATATTTGTATGTATAAATTCGTAGGAAATACAAAGTTTCAAATAAGGTCATTAATTAGCTGTTAGAATTAAAACAGTCTGAGTACTGCTAATACACTTGTTGAGTCAGGGATCTCGTTTTACCTGAACGTCCGTTCTAGGACAGCTGAAGTTTTTTCAAACCTGTCACACCCACACTGCAGAGACAAGCAGAAGTGAACAGAAGGACAGTCTCTTCAGCTCCCTGCCCTCTGCATTAATACTGTATTAGCTCACAGTGCATGGGAGGCCTCACTAGCTGCATACAAGAAAAGAGATGCATTAAAAGAAAATAGGTTACTTTAGAGTTGACACTCCCGAGCATGCAGGCCGAGGAAACCTCAATCAAACTCTCAGACGAGACATCTATGCCCTGCCAAACAAGCACTAGTTGTGCATCGAAAACAAGTGTCATGCAACACCAGCCCGAAAAAGATCTGGAATGAATGAGACCAATGGAATCAATAGTTGATGAGCGAATGAACAAAAAGAAGAATGTCAAATCAGACAAGCGGCGTATTGTTGAAGAATGAGGTGAAGAAGCAAAGGGGGAACCAAATAGGAAGACAGGCGGAGAAAAAATAAAAAAAATTAAAAATTACGGAGGACAGCTTCCCTTTGCTTGCTTCTAATCGTCTCTCCTAAGGGAATTTGTCGGTTTCTTTTCATCAGCGATCCAGAGGCGCTTCCAGGGGGGAGATTACAGATCCATGGAGCCTACTGTAGAGCCTTGCCGGATGTGAAGTGAGGCTGTGTGTTGTGTCATTCATGACAGGAAACACCCAAGAGGATAGAACTGCACATGGAAGGGCTTAGATAGCATTCATCCTAGCAAATATGTTTTTAATTTTAACAGCAATGCCAGCCACCCTCAGAAAAATGGTTCCACAAGTTAATTTAGTTTTCTTTTTTTGCCTTAGCACCCACAGCCCCCCCAAAACCCTCAGAAAAAGTGAGTGTAGGGAAACTATGCAGGAGAAATACGTAAGGAGGCTCCACTATTCCTTTTTTTAGTGTGCACACACTCCATCAATCTCGCCAAAGGCCATGGCTTTCAGAATGTACACCATCGCAACCTGTTTCCATGCCAACGCCAGGGATCTGTGATATGCGCGCACAGCTGTTCCTATAACAGACTAATTTAGCAGCGGTAATGTGTTACTGTTAGGGGTATTGTAAAACAGGATCACCTGTGGAACGGTAATCATCTTCACCTTTTTTGGGGGGTAATAATTTTCTTTGAAATGTGTCTCCCAGAAAACAGACCCGAACTCTTGGGCCGTACTGAGCCGCACTGTGGCATATTTCCCTTTTTTGATTCACTGTCCTTTTTGCATTTTCCATTGGACTCCCTCCCAATGTGATTGTTGTTGCCTGAGTGTATGCGAGCAAATGAAACGATTAGGATTACAGTGTGCGTATTACGGCCTGTTCACTTTGTTTGGGCATGTATGTACAGTATGTTCACAGGGCTCATGTTTGATGGGATGGATAAACAAGGGCATCTCCCCTTCCTCACGCGTACAGCATAATGCCCTTTGTCTCTGTGTGACCAGCCGTGTCCATCAGCTTGTGTGTGTGGCCCCTGCCCTAGGGCCTTTTAGGACTTTTAGAGGGGGACTTGACACCTGGGACCTTTGCCTTTGTCTGCCTGGCACCGGGCAGCTCAATGGCTATAGGACCACTGTTATCTTGGCAGGCATGCAGTTGTCCAATGTGCTTGAGCTACCCCAGCGAGGCCCACTCAGCCTGATAGTTCTTTGGTGGCTTTCCTCTTCTGTTTGACTGGATGTGTTGCGTTTTGGCTGCGGTATGGAGGAGATGGAGCTTAGTCACCTATGGGAATAGGTTGACAAAAAAAAAAGACACTTTTGTTTTTGGGATCATTGGCTTTTAGTCAAGAGTGGAAGGCGGACTGAGGACTTAGTTAGGGGGTAAGTAGTGTGGATTTAGAGTTGTGACGGACCACATTTCACAGGGAAGGCAATTCCAAGCCAAGCCTGTGAAACGGAGGCAGAAACTTTGGGTTTGAAGGGAAGACAGATGAGCAGATTGCGAATTACAGTAGAGCACATTTCAAAGATAAGAAATGAGTGCTGCGAATCAAAGCCAAAAGCAGGAGCTAAATACCAGATTTTCAAAGTGAAAAAGTAGATTGTCGTGTGTATTTAGCAGAGTGTGTGTATCCAAAGTCACTGTACAGTCATTTAATGAACCTAACATGCTTAATTGCTTTTTCCCAGAAATCATCTGTGGCCCAGCATTCCTTTATTATTCATGAGCAATAATTACCAGTGTTCTGGACATCTGTGTGGTCAGCATTGCACTCTTCCGCATTTATATGGCATACCCACTAAAGATTTTGCTGTCATAATAAAAAAGAGCTACTGTATACTGCTACCCCATCTATTCCTAACTTGAAGTGGTTCATTAAACTAAGGTTGTAGCTCTTTGGATGCAAAAATTACTCAAAATGTTAGTGCTGGTTCAGAACATTGAAAAGGAGATGGTTGGATGGGGTACCCATTTGCTCACATAGCACATTTAGCATTTAAGAACTCTCGAAGCCGGGAACCTAGGCATTCTTGCTAGATGGGCAATGGTTATTGTTGCCTTTTTACCTATTGGCCTAACCTACAATGTATCTTGGTTTCTCCACTTTCTTTGCGTTACCAACAACGTGACCTGTTGTTGTCGTGTGGCATTTATTCCAACACAAGCATAGCGATAGATACAATATATATATATATATATATACATATACAGTTTTTACAAAATGTTGCAATTTATTAACCCATTTCTTTTTGCTTGTATGTATTCTTCAGTTTTATCATCGGTTGTCTTATGCAGTATCACCCTTCACGTTCTCTATTTCAGCTGACGGACATCTTTTTCTCGATGTATTTTACATGTGTCTTCTTCTTTCGGCTCACCGAGCACTTCCTGTTGCTTCTCTCTAAAGGAAGTTACTGGATGTGAAGATCATTGACGACGAGGAGTATGAGAAGAACAAGATCTTCACCATCGTGCTGGGCGAGCCCATTCTGCTGGAAGTGGGACAGAAACATGGTCAGGGGAAAAGACTCTCCATCACTTTCACAAACATTACCCCAGCCACTGATAGTCACAACAATCTACACTATGATTTTCATAGAGGCCCCATTATCGGGGCGATTAGCTATGGGACAGCACTATTACTTCTGTGTTAATAGACGTAAAAAAAAAGGCTGGCAGTAGCCTAGAGTCATGCTATTTAAAAAATGAATCATCTTTGCTTGTAAACCCTTTGAGTTAGACAAACTGCCTCTGGTCCGTCATCTACTTGTTCACAGTATGACGGTAGGATGTGGGGATGATTAGTTTTGACGTTCTGAACTAAAGACAAAAAAATCCCTGTCACTCAAATGTTTTTCCTGAACAAGTAACTGTTGTAAATGCCTCTGTGTGCTAGGGGTAATACAGTAGCTACACATTAATTGGCACTGGTAGCTACAGGGGGGATTTCATTAGCAGTAACAGGGTTGTTACTGTCCATGTTGAAGCTGTTTCTCCAGGCTTTTCCCACCCACATTATGTCCGTTTAGTTATTATGCACTAATGTAGCGTCTGCTGTGTGTTTCAATTACAACTGTGGCGGTGTGATACAACACTCTCCAAATGCGTAATTATTGTGTGTAATACGAGTGAATGTTTCTTTTCAGTTTTAAACTGTTGGTTTAATGGGATATTGTACGTACTGGAAATAGTACTGTTGAACAGTATTAGCTGATGTGCTATAACTTTTCTTTGTCTGTGCAACATCCTGTGGCATAGGAGACTCCAACGAGAACAAGCCAGTGGTGGGGCTTGAAGATGAGGAGGTGGCCAAGATGGGATGCCCTAGTCTGGGAGAGCACACCAAGCTGGAGGTGGTGATTGAAGAGTCGTACGAGTTCAAGGTAACAACTCTCTCTCTCTCTCTCTCTCTCTCTCTCTCTCTCTCTCTCTCTCTCTCTCTCTCTCTCTCTCTCTCTCTCTCTCTCTCTCTCTCTCTCTCTCTCTCTCTCTCTCTCTCTCTCTCTCTCTCTCTCTCTCTCTCTCTCTCTCTCTCTCTCTCTCTCTGCTCTCTGTCTGCTCCCTGTCCCCTCCTTTCCGCCTGCCTTCATTTGTATCCCAAACGTGTCTCCAGCCAGCCAGATAGGTCAGTGGGTCATTTACTTGCGTGGAGACCCACTTCCTCGTCTCTCTCTCGCTAAACACAGACAGCTGGGACGCCGTGAGGCGAAAAGGTCAACAGCTTTTTGTGCTTAGCAGAGACGCACACAGACAAACGAATCAATAGCCCTCCGTCAAAGACGGCAAAACATTTGCATGGGCTGCATGTAAACAAGCATGATGAACAAACAAAATAACATGGCAGAATATTGTCACTGCAAGCTTTCACTGTTGCTGACCCTGAGCCCTTTCTTGTGACGTTGCCGTTGGCCGTGTCCACATTGGGATTCCCGACGTCTCAAATTAATTGTTGCTTTCGTGTGTCTTCTTTGCGGTTGACCTGCCTCTACGGATGTGCTTGTAGAACACGGTGGACAAGCTGATCAAGAAGACCAACCTGGCTTTGGTGGTGGGGAGCAGCAGCTGGAGGGAGCAGTTTGTCAGCGCTGTCACCGTCAGCGCAGGTGAGTTCCAAATTCCCCCAAACAATTCCCTGGCCTCTGAACCCCCCTTGACACTTCTGTGGATATGAGCTGCAGGTAGAAATGAAAGGGCTAGGGAATATAGTAAAGCCGGCCCTATTTTTCCCTCTGAAAGGCCAGGTGGAATTGCTTTCAGCCATGCATTTTCTGCCTGATCTACTGAACCCCCCCGGGGTCAGCCCGATTGCCGTTGATTTGCTATTCTGGCAGGGTTTCTTTGTTTCCCCCCCCTCATAGATCTCCGTGGTAGATTCCCTTATGTTTGCATACACACCACCCATTAAAGGTGCTACTGTTGATGAAGTCATTGACATTGCAAAGCAATTTATTGAAGCTAAAAGAGCTCTCACCCTCAGTTCATCAGTGAAATCTCTCTCTCTCTCTCTCTCTCTCTCTCTCTCTCTCTCTCTCTCTCTCTCTCTCTCTCTCTCTCTATATATATATATATATATATATATATATATATATATATATATATATATATATATATATATATATATATACAGTACTGTGCAGTAGTTTTAGGCAGGTGATGGGTTTGTAAAGGCAAGGGGTGGTCACACAAAATATTGATTTGATTTAGATTTTCTTCTTTTCATTCACTTAGCGTTTTTTTTATTGATACAAAACTATTTACATTTCTGCTTTTGAAAGCATTGTTACTATACAGCACCCCCAACCCACCTGCCTAAAACTTTTGCACAGTACTGTATCTCTCTCTCTCTCTCTCTCTCTCTCTCTCTCTCTCTCTCTCTCTCTCTCTCTCTCTCTCTCTCTATATATATATATATATATATATATATATATATAAATATATATGTATATTTATCTATCTATATGTAAATGTTTCTATCTATCTATCTATCTATCTACAGTGGGGCCAAAAAGTATTTAGTCAGCAACTTATTGTACAAGTTCTCCTACTTAGAAAGATGAGAGAGGTCTGTAATTTTCATCATAGGTACACTTCAACTATGAGAGACAAAAATGAGAAAAAAAATCCAGGAAATCACATTGTAGGATTTTTAAAGAATTTATTTGTAAATGATGGTGGAAAATAAGTATTTGGTCACCCACAAACAAGCAAGATTCCTGGCTCTTACAGACCTGTAACTTCTTCTTTAAGAAGCTCTTCTGTCCTCCACTCGTTACCTGTATTAATGGAACCTGTTTGACCTCGTCATCTGTATAAAAGACACCTGTCCACAGCCTCAAACAGTCAGACTCCAAACTCAACCATGGCCAAGACCAAAGAGCTGTCGAAGGACACCAGGAAGAAAATTGTAGACCTGCACCAGGCAGGGAAGAGTGAATCTGCAATAGGCAAGCATGTTGGTGTGAATAGATCAACTGTGGGAGCAATTGTAAGAAAATGGAAGACCTACAAGACCATTGATAATCTCCCTCGATCTGGGGCCCCACGCAAATCTCATCCCGTGGGGTCAAAATGATCATGAGAACGGTGACCAAAAATCCCAGAACTACACGGAGGGACCTGATGAATGACCTGCAGAGAGCTGGGACCAAAGTAACAAAGGCTACCATCAGTAACACACTATGCCGAGAGGGACTCAAATCCTGCAGTGCCAGGCGTGTCCCCCTGCTTAAGCCAGTACATGTCCAGGCCCGTCTGAAGTTTGCCAGAGAGCATATGGATGATCCAGAAGAGGATTGGGAGAATATCATGTGGTCAGATGAAACCAAAATAGAACTTTTTGGTAAAAACTCAACTCGTCGTGTTTGGAGGAAGAAGAATGCTGAGTTGCATCCCAAGAACACCATACCTACTGTGAAGCATGGGGGTGGAAACATCATGCTTTGGGGCTGTTTTACTGCAAAGGGGACAGGACGACTGATCCGTGTTAAGGGAAGAATGGACGGGGCCATGTATCGTGAGATTTTAAGCCAAAACCTCCTTCCATCAGTGAGAGCATTGAAGATGGAACGTGGCTGGGTCTTCCAGCATGACAATGATCCCAAACACACTGCTCGGGCAACGAAGGAGTGGCTCCGTAAAAAGCATTTCAAGGTCCTGGAGTGGCCTAGCCAGTCTCCAGACCTCAACCCCATAGATCATTTGTGGAGGGAGTTGAAAGTCCGTGTTGCCCAGCGACAGCCCCAAAACATGACTGCTCTAGAGGAGATCTGCATGGAGGAATGGGCCAAAATACCAGCTACAGTGTGTGCAAACCTGGTGAAGACTTACAGGAAACGTTTGACCTCTGTCATTGCCAACAAAGGTTATGTTACAAAGTATTGAGTTGAACTTTTGTTATTGACCAAATACTTCTTTTCCACCATCATTTACAAATAAATTCTTTAAAAATCCTACAATGTGATTTCCTGGATTTTCTTTCTCATTTTTGTCTCTCATAGTTGAAGTGTACCTATGATGAAAATTACAGACCTCTCTCATCTTTCTAAGTAGGAGAACTTGCACAATCAGTGGCTGACTAAATACTTTTTGGCCCCACTGTATCTATCTATCTATCTATCTATCTATCTATCTATCTATCTATCTATCTATCTATCTATCTATCTATCTATCTATCTATCTATCTATCTATCTATCTATCTATCTATCTATCTATCTATCTATCTATCTATCTATCTATCTATCTATCTATCTACCTACCTACCTACCTACCTACCTACCTACCTACCTACCTACCTACCTACCTACCTACCTACCTACCTACCTACCTACCTACCTACCTATCTATCTATCTATCTATCTATCTATCTATCTATCTATCTATCTATCTATCTATCTATCTATCTATCTATCTATCTATCTATCTATCTATCTATCTATCTATCTATCTATCTATCTATCTATCTATCTATCTATCTATCTATCTATCTATCTATCTATCTATCTATCTATCTATTTCTATGTCTATATATACCAGTTTTGTTAATACAGTATGTTGAGTGTGAATCCACAATATATGTATATTTTTTAATGATACGTTTCCATACTTTTTTGAACATCCTTAAAATACATTTCACTGTACAGATTTTCTGTTTCAAATAAATACTTTAATAGGCGAGTGTAGAAATATCTGTCTTTGCAAAAGTACTTAGTACTTAAAATACAGACCATTTGCATGAAATACAGTATATTGGCATACGGGAATCAGTTCCAGAGGTCAGCCAACCTCTTTTAGACAGATATTTTCATATGCCCTTTTATTTTGTCAAAACCAAACATGCTGCTATTTCACTGAGTAGTGGGAAAAGCTAAAATGTTAATGCTAAGTTGCGTTTGTTTAAAAACTACTTTACTGTCCTTAATTTCCAGGTGATGACGACGAGGAGGAGAGTGGGGAGGAACGGCTGCCTTCCTGCTTCGATTACATCATGCATTTCCTGACCGTCTTCTGGAAGGTCCTGTTTGCCTTCGTTCCACCCACAGAATATTGGAACGGCTGGGCCTGCTTCTTTGTGTCAATCTCCCTCATTGGCGTTCTGACAGCGGTGACCGGTGACCTCGCGTGTCATTTTGGCTGCACAGTGGGTCTGAAAGACTCGGTCACCGCTGTGGTATTTGTGGCCCTTGGCACCTCTGTTCCAGGTGAGTGCCTGACTGTCTGGTTATCTGCTCCTTCTATCAGTTCCCATCTGCTCTGGGCCTGTAATAAGACTGACGTGTCGCTCTCTGCTCATCACACCGCATTGATCCCGTTTCAATCGAATGTGTTCTCCGCTCTCCAACCCTCTCTTTTGTCATTCCCTCAGACACCTTTGCCAGCAAAGTGGCTGCCATCCAGGACCAGTACGCGGACGCCTCCATTGGCAACGTGACGGGCAGCAACGCCGTCAACGTCTTCCTGGGCATCGGCGTGGCGTGGACCATCGCCTCCGTGTACTGGAGGTCAAAGGGGAAGACCTTCCACGTCTCGCCGGGCTCGCTGGCCTTCTCCGTCACCGTCTTCACCGTCATGGCCCTGGTGTGCGTGGGGGTGCTCATGTACCGCCGTCGCTCCAGCGTGGCCGGAGGGGAGCTGGGAGGCCCGCGGACGGCCAAGCTGCTCACCTCTCTGTTGTTTGTCTGCGTCTGGTTCCTCTACATCCTGTTGTCCTCGCTGGAGGCCTACTGCCATGTGCCTGGCTTCTGAATGAGAAAGAAAGAAAGAGGGAGAGAGAGGGAGGGAGAGAGAGAGAGAGAGAGAGAGAGAGAGAGAGAGAGCGCTAAAATGTTCTCTCTATATGTTTACACGTCTATTACTTGCTTTATTTTGTCTTTAGAGTTTACAAGTATTTGTATTATTCAGTAGTATCAACACAATAACTACTTACCTTTGGAGATTTCTCCACCATCTACAGTGTTGGATTGTAGCCCTGGCTGCAAGAAGCAAACTTTAACCAGCTAAAGAAGTGGCTTGTATCACAGGAATAATGCTCTCTGGCATAGCTTTATTTAATTGGGCGGTCCAAGCATTGATTCACGGTTACTACCACAAATTCTTTAAAGCTAAGATGACCTTGTTAGACTTCAAGGCTCTGCAATTAATATTGATTATTCCCCCCCCCCCCCCCCCCCCCCCCCCTATTTCTATAAACAACTCTCTTCTTAATCAACAATTCTATGTGCTGGTCTTGTGGAATTTATAAACAACTGTGTTTCATGTTCATTGATATAGCGTTGAAAAATGGAATACAATTGAAAGCAATGTGATTATAACTGGATTTGTGAAGAAATCTTTTGAAGGCTGGGCATTAGAAAGAAATAATTAAGTGTGCATGGTACTGCTTTAGATACTGCATAGCTGATTTTTAGACTGAAAGAAAGAATGTTTTCCGAAAAATGGTAATCATTGACTACGGTTCTTGGTGTTTGTCAAAAGATTGTTCTTGATATTTATTTAAAAAGGCTATTTATTGTATATCATGTAAAACATTAGTACAAAGTAGGGAGAAAGTTTTGTATGAGAGTGTTTTCTTTTGCATGTACTGGGTGAAGACTTTTTATGGTATAAATATTTTGAAGTATTGTATGTAATATTTTTAATATGGATGTCAATGTAATATTGTAAACGTGAACCATAGCTAAGCACAGCAAAATGTAAGTCTATCACTGCCTGGTGCCCTAGTGTTCTTCTAGGGACCTTGTAGGACACGGCCAGGACAGGGTGCTCCCTGGGGTGTCAAATGCCTTTTTATACAACACACACACAAAGAATTCTCATTCGGAAAAAAACACTTTTTCTTTTTTTTTTGCCTTGTGTTACCTTGTGCTACAAAACAAGTTTTGGCACCATAAGTTTTGGCGGTGAAGCACATTTGTGTGTATGTGTGTGCGCATGTGTGTGCGCGCATGTGTGTGTGCGCATGTGTGTGTGTGTGTGTGTGTGTGTGCGTGCGTTTCAGTGAGAACGATGGTTGTGGGAGTATGGGAGTATATTTGTACAACTTACTGTCTTCAGCATTCACTGGAAGACATGGTTTTATTTTATCATCAAAAGGTTTTCGTAAAATAGGGTACGGTTCAATGGACAACTAATCCATTTTTGTATCTATATTACAAGGACACTTTGTAATATCTACCCTAATTACACTTTAATCATTTATCAAAAACATGACTGTTACAAAAGCACAACAGAGAAGAAACATTTAGATTCATTTAGAATAATAATTCCTGAGCTTGAGAGATAGATTTTTGAAATCTGAAACAAACATACCAAAAGCAACAAATTGGAAATAGTTTTTGTGTGTCTTGTTGTAGCCCTCAAGAAATATTTGGAATTTGGTAAAATGTACAATCCCCAGAAATATCTTTTATTGTACAATATTATTAAATGTGTTCTTTACATATACATTGCTGCTTTGATTTTGTTGGTATATCATATATGCACGCTAAATGTATGAAAAGTCAAAATAAAAGTTGTGGATTTGTTATTATTTCTCAAAACATACCTTTCTGTTTTCTTCTTATTTTGTATTGTGTTGTCTCTGGTAACGTCAGCCCAGTAGTCTGTCTGCAGAAAGACAAAAAGATAGACAGGTGGTGTGTTTATGACTGTGCATAGGCATTTTAAATACGTCGTGTAATCACAGGTTTTATTGTTAGACTTAAGGCTGTAAGGAAGTGACGAAAGAGGGATTTCAATGCCTTGATTAGCCCAACAAAGGTCTTGAATGAAATCTTGCTTTGATAATTACAGTTTACTTATGAAGCTCAGACACTTTGAAACCGTGTGCAGTAACAGAAAAGCTGAAAGTAACAGCGCACAATTGATTGTTTCACCACGTACAACAGTACATCAAGTACACTTCAAAAAAAGAATGTTCACCCAAACATATTGGATAACCTTTGGAGTAACCAAGCACAATTCTAACCTAAGTTACAGTGAAACACATTAATTTGGCTCTAAATCTAGATTTGTTCAATGTGACTATCCATTCATACTGACAATTTGTACCCCCTCTTTGATGAAGACCTGTAGTTTTGACTCACAATTATGCCATAATTCATGCCTTTGTGCTGTGAATTGTTAATTTAGGTGAGATTTTCCAGGACTGATTAAACAATGTAATTACTGGCCTCAATAATTGTTATGGAAGTGAAAGCATAAAACTAAAACCAAACTGCTTTCTGGCTTAAATTGTTTATTTAGAATTTCTCAGGGAGAGCAGAAAGCTCTAGGAAAAAAAACAATCTAGCAGAGAACAATTCCTATGCATGCAGAATTTCCCCATTTTGACCACCTATAGGAGGTTATTGTTCGTACTTCTTTTGTTGCACTCTATTTTTCCGTCGACAAAACAAAACATCTCCTCTAAGGATGTTTCCTGAATTGCATAAGCTTTGCCTGGCATCACTGCACCCTCAAAACCTGCCCTTCTCCATCTGCTCTGCTCCACCTGGGACATATGCTTCAGGAAGTTATGATGTTGATTGTTGTTGGGAGTTCCCTGTGGACCGCCGGCAGGGAATTGATCGTTTCTTGGTCTACACTTTTCAGTGGAGGCCCTCTTACATCCACAGCCAAGACAATGTCCTAGGTGCTTAATCTGTCATGTAAGTCACATCACATCAGTCTCCAAAGGAAATGACGAGGCACACTTCTCTGTGATGCTATTGTTTGCGCTTCCTCAGTTGCTTGTTACTCAATATTTCCTCTCTATGGAATGGGGCACCCTTTCTTTCTTTATTCAGTGGCCCTGCTCTGTGTGTTTGGGTGTGTGTGTGTGTGTGTGTGTGTGTGTGTGTGTGTGTGTGTGTGTGTGTGCGTGTGTGTGTGCGTGCGTGCGTGTGTGTGTGTGTGTGAATGTGTGTGTGCGTGCATGTGTGTGTGTGTGATTCTTAGTTAAATATGTAATCTTAAACAAAACTGCAGTATAAAGCAATGCACATTTACATTATAAACTTACTTTGTCATCTAAATCCAGTATTTTTCCCCCCAAATCTTGCCCTCAAAGAGTAAAACTTTAAAACCGACCTAAGCTCTTTGGAAAGCTCCCGGTCTGAAAAAGCCTTGTTTGACATCACTTTAGATACCATTGCCAAGTCTTTGTTAAGACAAATCACAATGTCTAGTTGTGATCCTTACTGTCCTACATTCAGCTCTGTTTCCCTAACTATTACTTTGCTTTGCTGAACTGATATGAAGTACATCAAAGTTTTAAGAAGAAGACGGACCAGGTTCTGCATTATCTAATGTATCTTATTTTATGTTTTTTAGTTAGGATTTGTACATCACAGATTTTAAAAGCTATTAAATAGTATTAAAACCATAGCATATCAAGCAATGAAAGAGCATCATTTCAGCTAATCTGAAATGTTAATCCCTTTAAACAATCTTTAGAAATAAAAATTACCTCAATGTCTACAGTTTATGCATGTAAATACTTTTGTATGCATTCATAGTTTTTTAAAAAGACGACTGCAGCAGAGTTATAAGATCATAATATAAACACTCAATTACTGAAGTTAATGCATTTCTATTGTGTTTAGGCAAATCTTAAAGTTTCCATGAACAGATAAGAGCTGAGTCTAAAAGAGATGAAATTGATCTACACCAATCAAAGTGTCCTGTTTACACGTAATGATTCTGCTTTGCAGACCCAACGGGAATTTAGCAATAATCATTAGTAAAGAACCATCATAGCCGTCTTATTCAGTATCGATACCTTCATGCCTTTACAAAAGCAACTTTGGAATAGTTAGGTTCAATAGTTCTACCGTATATATAACAATATAATGTAAACAATGTTGAGTTCATATGGAGCTTTATCTCCCAGGTCATGTCGGTTTGGGGTGCCAGTATTGCACATGTGTATATGTACAGTTTGAACTCCTCCTAATGATGTAGGTCCAGTTGCTACCTCGAACAGAAGTTAGAACTTTTTTTTTTAAATATTTAGTTGGAATAGTCGGAAGAAAACTATCTTCTCTATATAGGCCTATTGTATTTATTTGATGTATGGGCCTACAAGGTTGAAAGACCTTGTAATTGGGGTAACCTTAAATTGGGGTAACACCCTCACTTTTGGAGTATTCCTATGCAGGACTGTAGGTAGCCACAAAGATTTTGTATCACTAGAACAATTTTAGCCTGAAGAAAAAGTTCAGATGCTCGTTTCTAACTGCGTACATAAATGTATTCATATACTTGGAGCTTACACAGACAAGAATGCGCACCTCGGTATGTATTTTTAGTGCTTCGTGTTGCTAGGCGACCCCTCAAAGAGTCATTGTCTTTCTGTCATAGCGTTGTCTGGTATCAGTGCGGTGAGGTGGGCGTGGTGGAGGCGGGTTGGTTGTAATTTCCATTTAGGGTCATTCTCCTTTACTTTCTCCCTCTCGCTCTGTGACTCACTGCACTTTAGAATAAATACACTGTAAAGAGACTTCTTAATTTTTTAAATTTTTTTTCCAACTGAAAAACATGTCCGCGTGGTGTTGGAATGCAGAGAAAGTCCTAGGGGAACAGAGTAAAGGAATACGACAGCCTGAATCCAAATATATAATGAAGCCCTGATAAACTTAAGGACTCACTACACACAATACATAATAACTTATTCTTTTTTACGTATTTCACCTTTTATAAATGCAATATTTCCAGAAAACATTTCTGTATCTTTCTTCATTGTTGTGTTGCAGACTGATTCTGAATGATGCTGTGTTCGTCTTTCTGGAATTTTCTATACCTCCTAAAGAGATCACATCCATTAATAACAGCTGTGCAGTAATACAACGTAGACTTAAATGAATGAGTATTTTCAACGGTAAAGCCATACACTCCTCCCCCATTTCCCATAACCACACTACTAAGCTTTTATAAATATTTAATGGAAATTTTATTTGGCAGTTCAACTGTTTACCGTTTTTGCTTCTACATACGAATAAAAGGTTAGTGGTCTTTGATCCCCTATTGTGTCTTCTCTTCAAAGACTTAAGTCATCCCTGTGTGGTTATTGGTTTCTGTCACCCATTTTGTGGTTATTGCAGAACATTGTACGGGGTCGAATGTGGTCCTACTCTTGGTTCCAGTTCAAGTTAGAGACAAAAAAGTTTAAATGAAGAAAAATGCATGCTTGATTGGAAAACACTACATTGCTCCTTGTGTATGGTGTTACCAGAATGTGTGACAGATGGTTTCTGTCCCAAACTTATTCCCCCACAGACAAGAGAACCACACAGCAGTGCAAAACAGTCATTAGAGGAAGAGAGAGAAAGAAGTAGAGAGAGAGAGAGAGAGAGAGAGAGAGAGAGAGAGAGAGAGAGAGAGAGAGAGGAAGGGGACAAGAATGTGAGCAAATGTCTGAAGCTGCAGAAAGAAAATAACAAAACCAGTTTGGTTCCTCCCTGCGATTGCAGACAGGAAAGGTGTAAATACCCCTCATTAATTCAATTACTTCCCAACACGGCTGCAAAGCCATGTCAAAACATGACTCTAATGAGATTAACCTTGGTTGGTTGATCAGGAGAAAATTGAAAAATTATTTGATTATTGTAATGAATGAGCACCGGAAATGTTGCTGTTTAAACAGTTTTAGGTTGGTCCGGTCAGTGTGGAGAAAATCAGACAGTAGGATGGACTAGGAGTAAAATCCATCAGGCCACAAGTAGCTTTCCGTTTTCTTTTAATACAGGTCAAGACCTAGTGAGGGGGAAGATATATTTTGCAGCAGTTGACAGTAAACTGTATATTAAATTTGAGTGAGCCAGTGAAAGCGTATAAGCTAGCCTGCCGTTGGAGGACAATTTGAAACAGAAGCTCAGCCATAAAGCACACATCTCAAGCACAAGTTCAAAACAAGCCATTAACATATTGGCTCTGGTCAATAATTGGCCAATATCAGATGGCCACGATGGTTGATCCGCTAACATTGTTAAAGAAGGGTTCGACACCACTCTGCTATTTGTTTCAGGAATGCATGACAACACGAAATATCCATATGAGAGACATTTTAAGGAAGTGATGGATGGCACAAGATCCAGGAATGATAAGTGTTGGACAAGTGTTGGAGCTTGAGCTCAAACCCAAGGCTTGTAATTAATAATGCATGCGAGTTGAATCAAACTCACTGCATTTTAATGTTGGTCCTCACCCAAAGGAAAGCTAGTATCTTTTTTACTTCGTACTGGTTAAGGGGCTTTGGAGTGTCAAGTGTGTATCTTTGTTTAATGCCCTGCGGCTGCTTCAGCATGGAAGATCTTCCCCCCTCTACAGGGGTTGTCATGCAGGGTAGCCCTTTTCCTTCTCCCTGTTCCTGAACTGTAACATATCTAATCCTCACACAGTTCCTCAACACCCAAATTACCACCCAAGTGACGTACAAATTACTATTCTCTATATGCAGCTCAGCATTCAAGTTTAAGATTAAAGTTGATATGTATTATAGTTGATTTGGGGGGCTGGAAATAGTCTGAATGGACATATTCCTTGTTAGCAGGTTCCATAGGCCTTTTTTCATGAAATAGATTCTTCTGTAATAACCCTCTTGGAATTCACAAGAGCTAAAGCGCATACTAGGTTTTGCAACCAACACTTTTTAATGACTGAGCAAGACAATCTGTTTGTGTACAAGTAAGTATAAACCTCTTGCTTCATGCCTCTGACAGAAAGTGTGTGTGTACAGTGTCCTGTGTCAGGGGAGTTTTTCCTCCCACACAATAAGCTGAGGGTCACAGCCAGACTGAAGCTATGGAACTACAGTTAATACAAAAAGATTGAAAATATTACAACATCACTGTGTCTGACAAACAGATCTTACCCACCATGCCCCCCACCCCCCACCCCATAACTATGCTTCCCCATCACCACAAGAACCCCGGCAGACTCAGAAATCTCCTCTACAGTCATTTTCTGCCATCCATCACCCACCACAGTTGCCACTGTAGCAAATTAAGTGTGACTCCAGGGTCAACCAAATGGTCAGAAAATCCCCTGATCCTGAGTTGTTACTGGAAATTGATTCCACTCTGTTCAATTATGCATGAAATTTTGCTTCAAATTTATTTGCAGGTATTAACAGTCAAACATGCCAAAGGGCACAGCTGCTTCATTGCAAAATATAAATGATTGAAAAGACCTTGGAGTCTGCAAACTATTTGGGGTAAGTCTCAAATATGTACGTTCATCCATGGATTGTTGATTTAGGGTTAGAAGAAGATAGTGTTTGAGGAAAATTGAGTGAGTGACTTATCAGTAAGTCATCAGTAGCGTTAAATGGATATCCAGTAGCAGGAGTTTGAGAGAGAGAGAGAAACCAACGTCACAAGCATAGTCAGCGAGCTGTGAAGTAGCTTTATCTAATTAATACCAGAGTGCCATGTTGAATTCTTTGAATGCGTAGTAATTCTTCTGCATACTCTCATTCCATGGTCCTATATTTGGGTTGCTGATTTCTAGACCATTTTGTTGCTGAACTGAATCACATATTTTTCCATAAAGCCCATGATCCTGGTTCTAAAAATATGTGGCATTGGCAAACCACTTATAACCACAATAGCATGTATAGTATCCAGTGGGGCTTTCACAGTTCTTCACGCCTGTCACAGCGTTAGGATTAGAAATGATCTCCTTCTTAGTTTGTGTGTCTCTTTATGACTTCAGAGCTGATAGGCTTATGGCTGTTCGATTTCTCCTTTTAGTATCCTCTAAATATTTGTTTTCTCTTAGACTCTGTTGATTTACATTTAAACCACCAACAAACCAATCTTTTGAAGTGGGACTAAATCACAACTGCATTCTTAACCTAAAGAGACGGAGCCCTGCCCTTTTAGAAAGGCCATGAAGACACAGGGCTTCTAAGCCAATGGTATACTGCATCATCGAAAGATACTTTCAACATTGACATCCCAAAACTGTGAAATGGCATATTGAATTGAAATGTCCTGTCCCAGTTTCAGATCGCTCTCCAACATTGCACAGGATTGTGAGCAGATTCTCATTGTGTACAGAGTAACTGTGTGGCAATTCTTTAAAATCTTCAAGCACTGCCAGAGCAAGATTATGAATGCCCATGAACATCTTTACAATTGGTCATGAAGTTCACTAAAAACATAAATCTTTCAAGAACATTTTCAACTGTTAAACCCATCTTCCGTAAGTTGTGCATTCAACATATTCAGCACTAGCCCCACCTTGTTTGGTAAACCTAAACCTAAGTAAAAAGCACCATCACCATCTTGCCTTGATGAAACCAATCTTCTATCGCTGCACTTTTTTTCATATCATTGCATCCATACTGGCCCCCAGTGGTGAGGTAATTAGATTCACTTTAAATTAGGGTTCTCCATCTTCCTTCCTTTCTGTCCTCCTAACACCTCCTTATCTGAGGAATCCAAATAACAGGCACAGTCTGCCCTCTAGTGCCAATACCACTCATGTGCTTCACAGTGTACTCTCCCAAATGATGGGCACGCTCTTTTGTCATTTTACACTTGAAAAGTGGTCAATTGTGTTTCGTAGAAATAGAAGAACAGTGTTAGAAAATCTATGCATGGTTATGGTTATGGGGTTATGGTTACGTAGATTCAGTGATTAAAAAAACGTTAAATCTTCGGTAGTGGATAACATAAGCTATTTAAATATGCATTGGCACAGGTTCAAGTGCTATGACCCATAACCAGTAGACCTTACCCCAGGTATCTCTACAGGGTACACTCACTAGATACTTTGAAAATTAAATCAAAGTGTGTGTACTCAGTAGCACAATCAACTATGACCTGGTTCTACAGATGGACCTACAGAAGCCCAGAATGTGTAGATCTGCATCCAAGTGAGGAACGTATTGTAGAACATATAACAATTCAGATGTCTACATCTGGAATTTTGTGGACCTACTGTCAGTTTGTCATTTAGTATATTTCTATGCTAAGTTACTATGTCCTTATACTACATGTTTATACCTACAGCCAGGTCCAGGGTGTGTATCCCCTATTAGCTTTCTTGTAGCTGTAATGGAACTTACCCCATACACATTTTACATTACTTTGGGGTGATCCAAATAAATTATCAGGGGTGAGATAGAAAAAAGATTGAAATAAAGAATAATGTGTCAAACAACTTGAGCTCAATATGAAATTAAGTAAAAATGTCTTATTAGAGCCTGTATTACAATGTGTTTCCATTGAAATAAAACATATTCAAGGCTTCTCTAAGGAGATGGTAACAAAGCAATGTGCCGGCTCCCCAATAGGCCTACCCGATGACTTCATTGTTGAGGATGTGAGAGAGCTGTATGATAGGTTAGGCTACTTATCGTTATAGTCCTGAAGCAATTTCTTTGTGACATGTCGATGTTTTTTTATTTTATTTGAAAGTACATTTGATTATGAGTTGGTCTACCTGATTGGCACTTAAGGTTATTAATGTA